>JAPYZD010014594.1:0-14891 GCA_030522725.1 Ichneumoninae sp. B BG-2022a
AGGTTGGAGCGAGTGGTGTTCATTTTGCCTAAATTCGAGAAATTCGGGCAAGAATTACAAACACTTCCCAATGTTATAAAAATCTGAAAAAATTCATACGTATTATAGGCCCTGAAAAGATTCATTTAGCATAATAATAATTTCAAAATGTTATTAACAAATTGTTGAAAAAAAATTGTTCATCAAAATATGTGGTAAATCAACTTTTTTTTTCAATAAAAATGATTCGTTCATTTTTCGGAATACGTATGAATTTTTTCAGAGTTTTATCTTTATTTTGATTGTTCTTATTTTTTACATGGAAAAATGTGCAATTTAGGCGGAATGAACACCACTCGCTCCAGCCTCCTTAAAGCGAATAAACGGTGGCCGTCACATGAATTATTTTTCCGAGTGTATTTTTTTCAATCACCTTGCAGAAAAAATTTATAACTTTTATCGTTCACCGGTCAAACTCCGCGAGAGTTCTTTTGCCGCGGAGCGGAACGAGCAAACAAGCTCTGTCGATATTTCCCACCGTTTTTTGCATACGTATTAATTTATCGGTGTCGAAGACTCGCCGGCGGAGATGTAATTTTTTTTCGCTCTCGCAACTCGAAGCTGCGAGATTTATTTTTTTCCAATTACCTTGCAGAAAAAAATTTATAATTTTTATCGGTCACTGGTCAAACTCGAAAGGGCTTTTTGTCGCGGAGCGGGACAAGCGAACAGCTCTGTCGATATTTTCCAACGCCGCTGGCGATCGCGATTCGAATGGCAATTAAAAGTCTCGCTCAAAAAACCCGAACTAACGTCCAGCGATTGGGGGCGCTTTTTTTTATGGCGCGTTAAGTGACGAGATAATAAAACAAAGCCGAGCGCAGTCGGAAAGCCCGTGGGGCGAGGGAAAAACAACAGCAAAGAGTTTCGAACGATTTCCTGAAATGAAATTTCATTCTCGCCCCCAAAGCCCCGAACTGCCGAGTAAAGCCGGAAAGAAATTTAGTTTCCGTGCGAAAAAGGCACGCGCCTTTACGCCCCGAAGACCAGAAACTTTTCGTTCAGTGAAATATACTGTACGCGGTAACTCGCGTTTAACCGTCGTATTTCGCGCGGTGTCGCCCTCTCGGCCTTACACCAACCGTGGAAAAACTTTTTTTCAACGTCTCTGCGGCTCTCCGTCCGACGGACCGAAACTCACCCGCGGATAAAACTCGGAGAAAAATTGCCATTTCCACGCGACCGCTAATTAGCAATTAGCGCAGAAACGAAACGTATATCCGAGCTTCGACGTTGCAGTCCGTGGCCGGGGTGTAAAAAATTAACTATAGCGACTTTTCGGAACATCTGCTTTTTCTCGGTCTCGCTAGCTGATATATTTTCCTTTTTTTTTCTCAATTTTAATGCCTTGTTTTGTTTATTAATTTCATATTGACCAATGGTGCGGCAACTGCACGGTAGTTACCGCGTTTTGATCCGCATCGTCGAGCCGCAAGTTATGGACACAATAATTGAATAATTCGCACAGCCGAATAATATAATAATGATAACAATAACAACAATAATAATAATAATAGTAAATTAGTGATAATATGCTGGGTCGGGTTAAAGGGGAATGTTGGGAACGATGATATTCAATAATAGAAGTTTATGTATACTATACTTATATATATATATATATGTATATATCTGTTCATACATTCCGTACATCAAGCACTTTGACGAGACCTCACTGTGGCAACGATCGAATTTCGAAGCGGCTTGTGAAACTCCTGGTAAATGCGTTCAACAGCAGCTGTCGAAGCCTCCCCGGTATGTAGCCCGGTCGCGCGTCCGATTTAATTACGATATTATCCGAACGAAGATAACCCCTCCCCGCCCGGGGTGGGGGAGGGGGAGGGGTTGCGCACCATCACGCCACACGAGTACTAGGGCAAACCCTAGTTGCCGCCACTCTCGGCACCGTTATCGGCGCTAAGTGCCATGATTCGCCTAATGGCTGTTCTCGGTGCGAGATTAGAGGGTTACCCGGGTCAACTCTCGTACTCGAGAGACCCGACCGACCGTTACTCCGGGCTTATCGTCATGTACGATTCCTGGCTGAGGGAAACCCTGCCAGACAGTTTGCCGCGGCCACCACACTTCCGTCACCACCGACGTCTGCCAATCACCCCGTTCTCACCGATTTCCGTCCCTAAGTCCTTTCTCGTTGAAATTAAAAAAAAATTAAAAATTAAACTGAACGACATTTCATTCTTCGGCGTGCTTGTAATGCGAAAGGTACAGTGGAACGTCTGTTAACTTGCACAGTGCGCGGTCAGATGAGTTGGAAGATCGCGAATCAAGAGAAGCTTGTAACTTTCTCCTCACAGTTATCTCCACTCTAGCACGCGCGCATGCGCACGGAGTTTCCCCCACCTGACTAAGCGGTCACGTGATGCGCCGAGCGTGCTCGACCGCGGGAGTAGTAGGGGAAGTGGAAATAGAAGAAGCATAAGTAGAGAACGTTCTCACCGATTCCCATTTCTAAGTTCTTTCTTGTTGAAATAAAAATAAAAAAATTAAACGAAAGGACATTTCATTCTTGGTCACGCTTGTAATGCGAGATGTACCGTGGAACGTCTCTTAACTTGCACACTGCGCGATCAGATAAGTTGGAAGGTCGGGAATCAAGAGAAGCCTGTAACTTTCTCCTTTCACCCCCACCCTAGCGCGCGCATGCACACGGAGTTTCCCCCATCAGGCTCAGCCGTCACGTGACGCGTCGAGTTAAAAGAATATCAACGACTCAAGTAAAATGTCAAAGAAAAAAATTGTTTCAATTCTGCTTTCAGTTCTTAGAATTCCCGACCGGATTGAAACGATAACATGGCTGGTCCCGATCCTTCACGTTAAGCAACTTCCCACCGCACTCTTTATCTCTGCACGCTAATGGCATTTCCTCTATACGGCGGAGCATGAAAGCTCCGTGCTAGACAGTCCGGAACACTGTGCGAAGATAAGTTCTAAAAAAAATAAAATAAAACGCACACGCGAAAGGAATATGAAATCGCACAGATTCCGCTTCGTACTTCGCGCGAGACTCATTTTCACGCGAGCCAATGTAGGGGAGAGCGGGGCAAAATGGAGCAACGGGGCAAAACGGGGTTTTTGGGTAAAACTAAATTTTCCAATAATTTTTGGATCGGACAAGGTGGCAAAACTGGGCAGAAAAGCCTGATCGGATTCGCCCTATCGTATCCGATAGGGCGAATCCGGGCATCCAAACATTTTAGGAAAATGACGTTTTGCCCAAAAACCCCGTTTTGCCCCGTTGCCCCATTTTGCCCCGCTCTACCCTAAATGTCGCGAGCGTAAAAACTTCCAAGACAATGGACAATATATATGCACGGACAGTTAACGTAGAACGATGAATAACGAAGAGGATTAGCCGAGGCTCTAAAATTCTTAAAATAATTCGTATCTTCCACTAATCCACATAGCGCTCCGAAAAACTCCAACAAAGGGAAGATTAAGTCCGCCGGGTGGAGTGAAGTCGAAGTAAAAAATGAGAGAGGAATAAAAGTGAAGAAAAAAAGGGTCGAAACAAAGAAACGAAGTGCCAGCGTTGTTACCGGCTTCGCGTAACAAAGTGGACTCGCCGCTCGTTGAAAATTGTTCGCTATTCTATACTCCGAAGGGTGTGTATATCCACCGGCGAGCGTACAGGGTGTGTACGCGGTCGCGGAACAATGTCGAGAGAGAGTCGGATAGAAAAAGAACAAAAAAAAAAAAAGAATAGGTTGTTGACGGGCGAAGGGTCGCCAACACCTCTCGTGCGAGACATTCTCATGCAAAAATACTGCAACGTCGTCGACTAACACGATCCCTTTCTCCCGCGCGGGTTGCGGCGCAGAGAAACAATTCGCACTCTGGCCTTTTTTTGGTCGTAGCGGCGAGTTTCAACCCCGACGGCGTCGCGCACCCTTCGTCGTTTCCGTTCGCGGCCCTTTTTCACACCCGCGGACGCGGAAGTCCGTTTCCGTGCCGCCGGCGAAGGGGCGGCAGGGGTAGGACGGAGCGAAGGGTGCGAGCATAGGGAGCGGGGCGGGGAATGGTTAACGCGCGCGGAAGATAAAGATGGAAAGAGTTATCTGGGATACGCGACTGAATGGCCACGACTGCCTGGTTCACGTTTTCAGCGGCGGACTCTCCGGCGCGTCTACCCCCGCACGAACTTTAGGAGGGTGAAAAGTGTGCAGGGGGGCGTCGCGGGAAGTTTCGGATGGGCGCTAAAAAGCTGGGCGGTTGTACGGGAGGCGTAAAGAACGAGGTTGATGACTGCGAAGCCCCGAATGTTGGTGAGCATTAACACCACCGTTTATTTTTCTTTAAATATTTTTTTTTTATTTTAATTTTTGAGTATTCTCTGGAAAGTGTGTCATTGCATTGGCATTCATTATGAGCATTACACTGATTATAGATGGAGTTTTTAAAGTTAATCGTTCGAAGCGCTGCAACCGGTAAATTTTAAATAAATTCCAGTTTAATGTGAAAAGTTATAATTTAATAATTCTGTATTGTCGTTTACCGCCGAACTGCCACGTAATTCGACGTATTTTTTCCCCGCTGAATACGAATCCGATGGCCTTTTTGGGGCTAAAGTACAGTGAGACATTGAAAGTCTCGATTTTATGCATGAAAAATCGTATTTTTGGGATTTAAATGTAAAATATTGGGTTGGGAGTAAAATAATTATTATATTTGTCATCAGCGGGAAAAAATACGTGGAATATAGCCTTGAAATAAAAGAAATTGATTGAACAACGATTTTTCAGTTTTTGAACCACTTTTGGAAAAATTTAGATTTTCGTGATTTTCGGGAAAAAATACACAAAATAGGGCCTTGTGCAAAGTTTTACAATCGTTTTATCGTCTCTTTTGAGGACGTTGAAAAACGTGAAAAATGGATTGCAAACGTAGCCTTGGAATTTTTGATGAAATATTTGTTGTCGTTATGAAATGTTTTTTCCCCTTTATAAAATTAACTGCGACGTATTTCGACGTATTTGTGTGTGTTGAACATGAATCTGCTGGCCTTTTTGTGTCAATAGTGGGTCATCTGTATCTTCGATCTTATACACTGAAAACAGTTTGCTCTGCGAGAAAAATGCGAACGCTCGCTCATTACCGTAGGGGGAAGTCAATCTATTGACGATTCACAGCGCCACATACGTCGACGACCCCGTTTAACCCTCAGCGTACGGGAGCTTCGCGCAGCAAAGTCTCTCAGCGACCGGATGCGTACACACAGTAAAAAATAATTTCGTAAAACCGGAATACGAAGTATTCGTAAAAATAGTTTGTTAAAAAACTGACAAATTCTTTTATTCAGGTTCGAATATACAAAACTGGCTTTTTATTTCCTGTGTCATTAACAATTTTAGTTTGTACTTTTGCCTCCTCAAAGCGCAGTTTTCAACGCGCTTTTTAAATAGAAAATTCGATCGCGACTTTGCGCATCATCTTTGACAAAACTAAAAACGTCAAAAATTTCTCGAACCGTCGCCTGCGAATGAACTGAGAAAAAAAAATCGTCGATTTAAGCGAGGCGCGATGTCACACATTCAAAAGTGTAATTCAGTTCGAACACTAAAAATATTTGTTTCAATCGATTGAACCATATAATTGCTCAACAAACCAACGCTTTATTTCTACCCAACAAGGAGCAGCTTTGAATGCATCTCACGACGACTTTTCGTTAATACAACCATTTTTTTTTCGAACTCCCTTCTTGACGTTGATTCTCGCGTAGGGATCTGATTTGTAACCTTGACGTAATCGCCAGCTGCAAATAATTTTTCGTCGTAAGTTCATTACACGCCGGCCTACTCGGCGCGAAGTTTCTGAAGGGTTTATCGGCTCCTCGACCCTTTCGCCCAATTGCATCGTGCAGGAGGCTCATTGACCCGACGCTGTTAATCGAGCTCACCCCTCATAGCTGTCAGCTGCATGCATGAGCTTCCCGCTTCGTTGGCAGGGGGACAACACTGCCGCGAACTAAAAACCGGGGAACCGCGAGTAATCGTTTCGCGCGAGGTGTCTCCGGACGTTGAACAACCAGCGGAGCGGAAACTACGTATCGCGAACTATCCTCGACGAGACGAGAGTGACGAACTCTCCGAGGCCGAATCTTGTTTTTCGCGAAATGGAAAATAAACGCCAAATAAACGATTCCAAGTCTGAACTAGGCCAGATCCAACCCACAGAAGCAAAACAAAGGTCATAGTTTACCTGTGGTGCGATGGAAAACGTAAATGGCACGGACGTTTCCTGACCTCGATGAGACGAAAGTGACGAACCCGACGTTGTTTTCACAAAATGGAAAATAAACACCGAATAAATTCCAAGTCCGTGCTACGCCAGATCCAACCCTCAGAAGCAAAACACCGCGGAGGTCGTAGTTTGCCGGTGGTTTCCTATCCTCGACGAGACGAAAGTGACGAACTCCTCGAGGCCGACTCTTGTTTTCGCGAAACGGAATATAAACGCCAAATAAACGATTCCAAGTCCGTGCTAGGCCAGATCCAACCCTCAGAAGCAAAACAACTCGGAGGTCGTAGGATGGAAAACGTAAGTGGCTCGGACGTTTTTATACTCAACAAGACGAAAGTGACGAATTTCTCGAATCCGACTCTTGTTTTCGCAAAATGGAAAATAAACGCCAAATAAACGATTCCAAGTCCGTGCGAGGCCAGATCCAACCCTCAGAATCAAAACAACGCGGAGGTCTTAGTTTGCCGGTGATGTGATGAAAAACGTAAGTGGCTCGGACGTTTCCTGTTCTCGATGAGACTAAAGTGACTAATCCGACTCTTGTTTTCGCAAAATGGAAAATAAACGAAAAATAAACGATTCCAAGTCCGTGCTAGGCCAGATCCAACCCTCAGAAGCAAAACAACGGGGAGGTCGTAGTTTGCCCGTGGTGTTTTGGAAAACGTAAGTGGCTCGAACGTTTCTTATCCTCGATGAGACAAAAGTGACGAACTCCTCGAGGCCGACTCTTGTTTTCGCGACAGGGAAAATAAACGCCAAATAAACGATTCCAAGTCCGTGCTAGACCAGATCCAACCCTCAGAAGCAAAACAACGGGGAGATCGTAGTTTGCCGGTGGTGTGATGGAAAACGTAAGTGGCTGGGACGTTTCCGGCTACGAATTTATCGTTGCGCAGAAGTGGGAGTTTGGGGTCGTAAAGCAAGCCCTCGCTGCGGCGTTCACGTTCACATAGACAGGAAACGTTCGGGCGAAAGCGCGAAACACCCGGAGAGGGGAGAAAGGATGAAGGAGAGAAATTCGATCGCCGGACTTGGCCCGGGCCCTTGCCAGCTAGAACGCGAGGAGTTAATGCGGGGGTTGGCGAGGGCGAATTCGCACTGCGATCGACTCTCCACAGGCGAGTCCCGATGTCCATCGCTGCAGCTTCTACCGCTTCCCGAGGCATCTCTCGTCTGTACATCCTTGTGTCTCCAGGTTCCCTTTAGTCGCCTTGACGACGAGACGTCGTAAGCACGTCCGTAACTCGAGGTAGCCGGCAGCGGGGAGAACCTCCGAACGGAAGCGGCACGAGCGAACGGTCGATATGGAGGGGTTGGGACGGACCTTCCGGCTATATCCCGATGCATCGCATTCTACTCGGTCAGCCTCGCCGGATACCGAGGCGAGGCACATTGCGTGATCCTTGACGCGTGCTTACTGTCGACAAACTCAATTCCACCGAAGATTCTTCACCCGAAATGCTCAAACGGTGAGAAGAATTTTTGAGGGAAGTGGCGAAATGTTCGGTTCGCAAGGTTCTTAGTGAATGTTCCGGTACCGTTAACGGAATATTCCGTTCCTGAAACAGCTAGTCTAAAAATTGTCTCTTCTCAGCATTTCTTAACTTTCTTGTCTATAACGTCTCTTTCCAGTATATATCATCTCCAAAGTCAATTCCTGCAAAGATTCTTCACCCGAAATGCTCAAACGGTGAGAAGAATTTTGGAGGAAGTGGCGAAATGTTCGGTTCGCAAGGTTTTAGTGAATGTTCCGGTCCCGTTAACGGAATATTTCGTTCCTGAAACAGCTAGTCTAGAAATTGTCTCCTCTCAACATTTCTTAACTTTCCTCTCTATAACGTCTCTTTTTCAATCAATTCCACCGAAGATTCTTCACCCGAAATGCTCAAACGGTGAGAAGAATTTTGGAGGAAGTGGCGAAATGTTCGGTTCGCAAGGTTCTTAGTGAATGTTCCGGTCCCGTGTCTCCTCCCAGCACTTCTTAGCTTTTCTGTCTACAACGTCTCTTTTTTACGCGTTGACGCGTACATATTATCTCCAAACGCAATTCCTGCAAAGATTCTTCACCCGAAATGCTCAAACGGTGAGAAGAATTTTGGAGGGAAGTAGCGAAATATTGGTTCGCAAGGTTTTTAGTGAATGTTCCGGTCCCGTTAACGGATAGAAACCGAAAAAGGTCGAATTTCTAATGTCTCCTCTCAGCCTTTTTTAACTTTCCTGTCTATAACGTCCGCACGAATTCTGCCAATAGATCTGTGCAGTTGGCACACCCGTTTGACATATCGAAAAAGAACATCAAATGGCCCATCGAGCTTCTATCCTGCAGCTCTCCAAGTTCACACGACTCAGAATTGCAGAGTAATCGTCGTCGCGAAAATAGAGTTGATCCGCTATGCAGCGAAACGAAGGAATTTATGTCCGATGAGCTCAATCATTTCAATATGCGTACACTGAGAGAAGGATCTAGTAGAAACTACCGATTACCTAAGAAAAATTACCATAGCACATAGTACTAGAGCTCCAGAGCGCCGCCTATGGCAGAAAGTCTAAAAATCTCTAAAATTTCTAAGTTTTCCAAGTCTAAGATTTTTAAAGAATTTTTACCATAATATCTACAAAAAATTCTTATAAATCCGGCACTTCGTACCAGAGGTGGCGCCCTAGTTCCCCACTACTGTGTGCTACGGTAAAGTATCGGGACATTTTATTGTCACATATTTTACAATAAAAAACTAAAATATTCCCATCGTCGTTCGGGTGCTTCGGCTTATTTTATTTTATTTTTTTTCTATCGGTAGCGACAAGTGGTAAGTTCGAAGTATTGTCAGACGCAGGATAAAGCGCACGATGTAGAAGCATCGAGAGGGGTTCCGCGAAACAGCAATATCGCAACGTACCGGGAGCATTGAAAAAAATTTGCAAATGGTCCGTTGCCAAGGAACCTCGCTGTATCGTGTGCAAGATAGTGCAGGCACAAGTGCATGAAACGCTGTGCACGGTATTACACAAAGTACGCAGTACCAGCGGCGCTCCGTACCGCGTACTTTGTACGATGTGCGTAAGATATCGATTTCCGTGAAAAGCGTATGCTCGCTGGAGCACCCGTACGCTCCAGTGAATTTTCCTCGAGTTCAAACTTTTCCAGCGCGGGAAGCGAGAGGGACGGAGGGAGGAAGACTGGAGCGTAAGACGAACAAGTTTTCACGATCAGATCGTTCTCGTTCCATCGATGGTACATTGTACTTCATCCGATATCACTCGGAACGAGAGACGCGCGAAAGATTTTTCGAAGATAAAAGAAGGAAATTAATTTTGCTTCCTCATAGCGGAAGTTTTGTTTCGGTAAAAAAAAAAAAAATTCGAGATTTTAATGAAAACATGTTCAGAATGTTCCAAAACGTCGATAAATCACATTTAGAAAAAATGTCCGGATGTATGTGTGTGTGGGCTGAAATGTGCTGAAGTCAAGCTGAAATGTCTGTTCGCGCTCTAGCGCTCGCAATTTGTTAGTTATCGGGCTAAAAACGCGTACATATATAGAAGGTGATCACCCGACGATCCCATTAAAATTTCAAGAGAAATTTCGGTCTTTAAATTTCGAATCGTTTAAATTTTATGTCATTTTGAATTTTTCGAATGTAATGATTTTTTTTTTTTTTTTTGAGACGCATTTTCCCGTATCAAATATTCATCTACGAATGAAATAAGTGTCAGCGTTCAATTCAGTGTACAGCAAGAAATATACAAGATGATGGATATGACGGAGTTGAAAGAATTAGATAAAGCGGTGTCATTTGGATTTCTGGAATAAAAATTGAAAGGGCAAACAAAAAATTCAGGAGCGCATACTTCCATGTATTTTTTCGCGCCAAGCGCAGATTCGACAAAGTGAAACGTGACGATGTCATATTTTTTTACGCACTGAAGCTAAATCGGTCAGCCGTTTTGCATAAAAGTCTAAGACGTTGACGTTGAAAAAAGTTGAAAATTGAAATTTTCATATCGCTTCCTCATAAAGATGAAAATTGAAATTCGCGAACCTTCCGGAGGAAGCCAAAAATACAGACAATGCTTCCTCATAGAAGAAGCTTCGCGAATTTCAATTTTCAGCTTTTTTATATATTTTTTTACTACAGAAATCTTGAAATTATTCTCAAGTCAAGCTTGAAATTGGTATATCAAATCCATAAAAAAGTAAAATAATTGTCAGAAAATTTACGTCGCGGTCGCGTCGTATGAAACAATGACGATAAACGAGTAACCGTAACGATAAACGCGGGCTGCAGTCGAGCATTCGTGGAAGTACGACGAATGCTAAATGTATCGGAAATCGCGTGCGCGAAACAATTCCTCGTTAGTCACAGAATCTTGCGGACAGATTGCGACGAGGAGGAGGCGGAGGGGAAAATGCAGTTACTTCGCTGTGCGATTTCGTGACGGCGATGCAGTCACGATACATCGGAGGCGAAAGAGGAAACAAACAAGTACGAGTGCAGAAAAAAAAACTCAAACGTTGGAAACTGCGGATAAAACAAGCACGGTATTCTCCGAATGAGAAGTATTAACGAAGAATACTATTCGCTCGTCGTCTTTGTAAAAAATAAAAAAAATCTATTGGGCAAAACAAAACAGCCGTACGGAATTTTAATAGCATGTTAAATACGTTTACCCGACCTCGGTACTAGTCAAACAAACGAACATCGTAATAACAGCCTCGCAAAGGTTTCATACTCCATTCATCTCTCGTTTTGTCGTTTTTTTTTTTTTTTTTTTTTTTTTTTTTTTTTTTTTTTTTTTTTTTTTTTTTTTTTTTTTTTTTTTTTTTTTTTTTGTTACGGCCACTAAAGATCAAACTTGGGCGTGAGCGGTCGCTCAGCCCGGGAAATCCGGCGATAAACTCGAGCGCGGAGAAGAGAGCTCTGGACTACGACTCAGCTCTTACCCGGTGTCCTTACCCTGTTTTTTTATCTCACAGTTCACTCGCTCCAATTAAGATGATCAATTAGAGCCTGTGTGCCGTGTGCATGAGTCTATCTGGACATGGGATGATCGACGATCTTTCCCGAGGGGTCGCGAGCCATGTATCTAATATATATTTTCAATAGTTGGAAAGTAGTCCAAACGTGAGATGAAATACGTGAGATCCGGTTTGAAAATGTCATTTTTTGACCGGAAATACCTCTCTTCTGGTCGAGAAAACAGATTTTCAAATCGAAGAATCAAATTTTCATATCGAAGAACCATATTTTCAAACCGTATTTTCGATCTGACGTGACGTACAGTCAAAATATGGGATTTACAATCCGGAAGTGACGTACAAAAATAGTACATTTCGATACGAGTGCGAAAAAACTTTTTCTGACGAGTGTGAGTGCAACACTCGCCTTCGGTTCGTGCTGCAATCACACGAGTTCAGAAAACGTTTTTCGCACGAGTATCGAACAAAATTTTATTTCACAAGGTGTGAAAATGGGGGTTTTCGCGAAGCATGCGAAAAAACCGCCATTTTCCCACTGAGTGACATAAATAAGATTTTCAAACCGGATTTTCTTATTTTTCGACCGATAGTGTTCTATCAATCTATCTATCTATCTATTTCCATTAAATGTTCGATTTCCCAATAATTTCGTCCAGTAGAAATCCGCAAGTAGATGCGGCATGAATCGCACCGACAGTATTTCTGCAAGTGGTAAATTCTTCAAAAAATCTTTACAAATTCTCTGCTTAGCCACCGGTTTGACACAGTTCAACCGTGCCTAAAATATAAGTTACCGAGGCACTCACGACCTCCCCATACAAATCCGGGAACACGTTCCGCATACATCCACGAATAATGACATTCGCAAACTTTAAGTGACGTATCACTGTCAAAGCATCTGCGGCACGGATTGCCCAGACAGTATTTCCGCAAGTGTTAAATTCTTCCAAAAAATCGTTACAACCCCAATGTCCTTAGCCACCGGTTAGAGACCGTTCAACCGTGCCCAAAATATAAGTTACTGAGGCACTCACGACCTCCGCATACAAATCCAGAAGCACGTTCCGCATATACATGTAATCCGCCCTCTGTGTCCGTGCGAAAAGTTTCGCTCTTGATGCTTTGCAATCCGTAAATTTCGTACTACCAGAGAGGAGCTCGGTCTGGTTGGGAGGGGGAGGGGGGTGAAGGGGGACGGCGTGTTGAGTGGTAGCGGTTGGCCGAGGGTGGTTTTATCGCGAGCTCGGCCATGACTTTTCGCCACCGCACTACACATCGCCCACGGGGGACTATTCTTTGTTTTACCACCGTGATACCAGGAGCTATCTCTCGGTCTATGTTTCTTCTCCGTTTCTGTCGTTCGCACCGATTCCTTTCCACCCCGGACCGTTATATTATCCCGTCGAGCGATCGTGTTCTCACTCGCTTCACGAGCTGGCAACTGTTTCGAGCTGCACTTAAGGGCGAAGTCCCTGGCAGCCATTGCCGTCCCGTCGACGGGTTGCGGCGACGGTGAAAAGTTTTCCCGCCGGCGCTCGGAGAGTATCCGAGCGAGCTCGGCCGACGGCGAACGGGGGACATTCGTTTCTCGCGTATCGGCAGCGGTCGCACTGGCGACTCGGCCACTGTCGATCCTCTATTTTTCCCCGGCGAACTAACGAAAAGGGGACGATTAGTTGGGTGGGATTTTTCTTTCAGCGGGTTTTTTAAGTTCTCCGTCCTGGACCGAAGCCGAGTCGGCGAGGCTTCTCCGTCACCTCGGCGGAGATTTTTTTGTCTCGCGCCGCAGCCTGGAGACGAACGACACGCCGGGTCGGAGACGGGACAGTAGTTTCGCCGTTGTAAGGAGGTGTGGTCAACGACCATATTTTAAGTCAGACACAGGAACGACGGTACAAGTGGTAGGTCGACGAGACGGACGTCGGGGACACCCGAGCATCCAGACCGGGCCGGCCCTGGCCCGGGCTACGACGTTCCACTCGTATACACAGCTCTTAACAGTCATACTATCCTATTTTTCTTGTAAACTGTTTACCGAGAGAATTTATTGAATTCGCGAGGAGTAAAAATACATAAGCAGATTCTTGATGTATATTGCATCTGCGACGTCGCATCCGGGCGAATAGATTCGCGAGGCTGTCGGCAATATTTTGAGTCGGGTGCGAGGATTTGATATAATATAGGGGGGGGGGGGCGACCAGGGATTTAAATGGATGTTAATATACGAAGGCGAGAGGGGAAAAGCGGAAGGGATTCTTTATTTTTTGCATCTTTAATAGACTGGTAGAAACAGTCGGTTTGGCTGTGGTGTTCCGTTTTGCCCCGGTCTCTGCCACTGTCGGATACATTCATTTTTTGAGGCGATTGTGATTATTAATTTTTTGCTACGCTCGGGTGTCAAAATTTATTTCAATATTTTCTTATTGAATTAATTATTTATTAATTATTATATATTCATTAATTATTAATAAATTAATTTCATTTGCAATAAAATTCTTGCCAAAAAGGATCATTCAGACTTCGTCTCGTTATCTTAGTTGCGTAGGAGAAAGCGAAATGGGACAGTGGGGCGAAACGGGACGACGGGGCCAAACTCAATTTTCCAATCATTTTTGGATTACTTATTTTGTTCCAATAATACATTCCGATTTTCAACACCGTTTTGCCCCACTTACCATCTAGGCGATCGTCCCAAAAGTTATTGGAAAATTGCGTTTTGTCTCATTATCCCGTTTTGCCCCACCGTCCCATTTTGCCCCGTTCTCCCCTATGTTCCCTCGGAGTTTAGATACACAGCTCTTAACGGTCTTCCTTTCCTATTTTTCTTGTAAACCGTTTACCGAGAGAATTTATCGAATACGCGAAGAGCAAAAATACATAAACAGATTCTTGTAGTATATTACGTCTCCGACGTCGTATCCGCTGAATAGATTCGCTCGGCTGTCGGCAATATTTTGAGTCGGGTGCAAGAAGGATTTGATATATATAGGGGGGCGACCGGAGATTTAAATGGGTGTTAATATACAGAGGCGGGCGGAGAAAAGCGTAAACCCGGTTTAAGAGGGATTCTCCGTTCAAGATGCACTTTTATTTTTTGCCTCTCTAAAAAAAGATGGTAAAAACGGTCGGTTTCCCTGCGGAGTTTCATTTTGCCCCGGTCTCCCTCTCCGCTGGATACATTCGTTTTTTGACGCAAAAAAATAAATATTTATACGAATATTAATTTTTTTACTTCTCTATGGCTCAATAAAATTCGTGCCCAAAAGTACGAATAATTCAGCAGAAACACATAACCAGATTCGTGTAGTATATCACGTCTCCGCCATCGTATCCGCCGAATAGATTCGCTCGGCTCCCGGAAATACTTTAAATCGGGTGCAAGAAGGATTTGAGATATACCGGGGAGCGACCGTGGATTTAAATGGCTGTTAAGGTAGTACTAGCGCAATGAATGACGCCGCCCAAGTTTGAGAGGAATAAAAGAGAAATACAAACACTTCTCGGTCGGATAAAAATCTGAAAAAAAATCAAGCATATGGAAGATGCTGATAAGATTGTTCGTCCATAATAATTATCCCAAAATGTTATTCGTTTCCTTTATGTTAAAATTTGTTTAAAA
>JAPYZD010014656.1:0-10810 GCA_030522725.1 Ichneumoninae sp. B BG-2022a
AGGGGGTAGTAAAACTTTGGGAGCGGAAGAAGGACAGGGTGGTTCGCCGTTGCGATCGCACGAGGGAGAGCGATTCGAGCTGGGAGAGGAGTTTCACTAACACGCGTACACTTCAGCGACGGGGAACCCCCGTTGGCGTTGAGCCCCGAGTGTGCGAGTGTGCATGGTGCTTTGCCAGTGGATCCTCGGTCGGCGAGCCTGCTTTGCCACCATCGTCATTGCTTCCTCGTCACGCTCGGCCATTCTCCGTCTATCCTTCCCTTATCCGGCAGCCGCCGCGGCGCACACGGATACCACGAACGCGCACACTGATTCTTCTCTTTCGCCCCCCCCCCCCCTAACACAGCGTTCTATTCTTTGCGTGTGCCCCCTCGTACGTGTGAATGCGTGCGTGCGACAGCCGGTGTACCGTATACCGTGTACACATCCGTGCGTCTGTGCGCGGCGGCGGCGTCGGCGGCCGGAGCGGTGGCGGCTCCGAGTTATATAGATGTGGCCCGGCGCCGCCGTGGGTTCCCGGCCCGGCTTGGCCCGTTCCGTTGGGTATCGCACCGCTCGCGACCCGCGTATCCACAGCAGTTTGAGCCAGCCAGCCAGTCAGCCCGCCTGCCTTCCCTCTGCAGGCCGTGGCTCCTCGACTGCCTCTCTGCCTCTGCCAGTGTCCCACCGCACGCCGAACCGTTTGCACTCAGAAGCGATCGCCGATCTGGAGAGGAGAGAAGAAGAAGCTTCCCCGAAGTCCCCCCCCCCGTACCCGCGCGCCGGCCTCCGCTCCGACCAACGTCGTGCGCGATCACGCTCCAGCTCCCGACCATCTCTCCCTCTCGTCTTCCTCTTATCTTCCTTAAACTTCCTTATCTTCCTTCCCACCCCACTCCTCTCGGTCTTTCCCTCGGTTTCGTATGTGATATACCTACATTCGTACGTAGCTCGGTTTCTCCGACCTACGGAGCCGATACCTACGCTCCTTTGGGCCTACAAGCATTTTTCCACTCCCTTATCCTTCTTTGCCTTCCGTTCTCGCCGTCTTTCATCTCCCATTCTTCATTCTCCTCTCTTCAACCAATATCCTTCTCTCTCCACTCTCCGGCCAGACCAGCCGCTACGGCCTTCTTTCGTTTACTCCTCTCCTCCTCTCCTCCTCCTCCTCCTCCTCCCCCCCCCCCCCCCCCCCCCCCCCCCCCCCCCCCCCCCCCCCCCCCCCCCCCCCCCCCCCCCCCCCCCCCCCCCCCCCCCCCCCCCCCCCCCCCCTCCTCCTCCTCCTCCTCCTGAACTCCGACTGCCTGCCCGCTGCCGCTGCCGCCTCTTCCGCGACTCGTGGACCAACTCCCGTCTCGCTTCCACCCGTCTCGATTCTCGGCGTTCACCCTCTCTCTCTTTATCCAGCGCGTGCTCGGCTTCAACTCTCCCGCTCCCCACCCGATTCCATCCTCCTCCTTCTCCATCCGTTCGCTTCCACTGCCGCCACCTCCACCCCGACTGCTGCCGTTGCCGTTGCCGCTGCTGGTCTACTCGCTTCTCATACTCCGCAGCCGCGACTGCCGCCGCTGCCGTTGCCGCCAGCACTACTACACTCCACCACCTCGCGCGCACTCCGTCACGATCCGTACGTCCTACTCTACACCGCTCTCGTGTGTACCTCTCCACGGTCCTCGGGCTCCTTCGCCGCGACTTACGGTGCGCCACTGTGTGAGCAAGCTCGGTGAAGAGAGGACAACCCGAGCGCGCGCGCGCCTCCGTGTGTACGTGAGTGTGCTCGGCTCGGTGCCTCGTGGGTGTGTGTGCGTGTGTGTGTGTGTGCGCGCCCGCGAGTGTCACCTGATCGCGGTACCCGAGCGGGACGCTTTTCGCGGGTGAGATACCGCTCGGCCGCCGAGTCAACCGTGTGCGCTCCCGCCTCCGCCAACTTCTGCCCACTTCCCACTATCAAACGTCGCCGTCGCACTTCTCAGAGCCGAGTCGCGGTTTCGTGACATCGTTGAAGGACGCGGGAGCTTCGTCTTCGTGTTTTGTATTTTTTTTTGTTTCGTTCTCACGGTCTTGAGTGACGAACTTGGTGGATGACGGATTGGCCTTTTGGATCCGTGGAGTGAGAGGCGAAGTGGCGATCGTTCTTCCGGGCCGCCGGGCCGAAAAGGACCAAGTGAGTTCGATGTTTGCCAGTGGTGTCAGTTGCTCGACGTGTGTTTGATACTCTATCTGTGCGCGGGAGGAGGAGACCGCTCGACCGAACGGGAGTTCCCGTACACGCGCGCGCGGCCCTCACGCACACTCACGCACTTGGGATTATCTACCGTCTGATCTTCGCGACCGATACCGAGGAGATACGTGACTACGCCGAGCCGCTGGAACTTTTTATTTATCTTTACGACTCCACTTGACACACGATGTCGGCCCACCGCATCGCGTCCTCGGCAGGTGCCGAGACGAACGTCCGTCTACGCGTCTGACTCGCAAGGTCTGTATTTACTTCGACGCTCGTCTGTCCCGCACGACCGTGCCTACTTCCGTCGAAACACTTTTGGCTATTGTTCCCGGGGGGGGGGGGAGGGACTCTCGATACTTGGTTCATGTCTCGACCAATCGACCTCGATCTCTCGAAATAATTCTTTCGGAAAGTCGGTTGTCAGAACTGGGCGTTAGTTTGGACGACCGACTTGAAGGAAGCTAAAAAAGAAACCAAAGGTTTGGGTTTTTTTTTTTCATTTTTCTTCGGTTTGCGATGAGTCGGGAGGTAGAATCGTGACAGCGATTCTCAGCTCACTGACCATTCCCGATGTCCGATAGTCGTGGAAACAGCGATGTCCGGTAACAGCGGGAAAGTGAAATTCATCATGCGTATCGACATTTTTACACTCGCTTCGGCGCCTCGTAATTTTCTTTGCTTCTTTCCTCTTTTTTATATGAACTTTCTTACCGCATCGACAGGTTTTCGCGGATCTCGAGTGTCTTCCTGTTTCCTGTTTTGGTCTATGATCTTTCGGTGCCGTCGACACCGTTTCGGGCGGGAGGATCGGGATGCGCGGCGGAGGTGGGGGAGGAGAGAGCGGGGTTTGCTAATGAGGCATTTAGAATGCAGTTCGATTAAAAAAAAATCCGTTTGGCAAAGAGCGTCAGAGGATGAAAGGGGGTTTTGTGCGTCCTCAATGGGAAATTGGCCGTGGGATGGATTCGAAATAAAAAAAAAATCTTTTTTTTATATACATGCACACACCAACGGTGGGAGTGGAGAGCGGGCGATAGCGCTCGGACGGCGTCAGGCGTTCCGGTGGCCGCCAGCGCGGGCCGCCTCGCCACACCCGCCCGTTTGGGAATTCAATTTACTACTGCCCGTGGTCCACCCGTGTACACCCATAGTCCCGTCCGCTGCCCCCTGGCCGCCCAGCTGCCTCCGCTAATACAGCAGTCGGACCCGATCCGGATACCAGTTCAAGCGTCAAAGTCGCCTAAATCCAATGTTCGTTTTACATCGTTTCATTGTTTAACGAGTAACACACGGATTCCGTGTACACTTTCGATCGATGTCGAGCTGCTTCACGCTCCGGATTTAAATTTCTATGGAATCATCTCCATAATCGGAGCTTTTTTTCAACAGCGGAGGAAAACCAGCCAAACGTGTGATAGGGGATGTCGATATTTACACCCTGGTAAAAAAAGTAACTGAAAATAAAAAGGATTAACCGCGTCGCTATTCCGGGAGTCAGGCGACAAAGCGGCCAATAAAGATTATCGGTTGGGTCAACGAATTAGGCAGTCGCGACCGATTGATCGCTTCGATCGACCGTCGAGGGTAATAAATTTTTTCCCCGAGAGTACGACGAAAAAAAAAAGATCCCCCCACAATGTCCGTCGGAATGGTGGACAGTTTGTCGGTTAATCCGAACCTCCGATGTCCCCCGGCCTAATGCGGCGCGTCGCACCGCACGGTGCTGACCGGTCGCTTCCAATGACGTATCTGTAGTGCGATACCACTGGCGTGCCCAGACGCATCGTGCAGGGGGAGTCTCTCTCTCTCTCTCTCTCTCTGGCTCGGCAGGCGCGAGTTTGATTACACATTGCGATCACGAGTGTCCCACGAGCGGGTGGGCAGCCGGTCTCCCGTACATAGGGCCTTTTGTTGCCCGGGGAACCTTGCGGCAGGAAGCACGTAGCGTGACACCGCGTCGGGGCCGTGCTCTCGGTTCGCTCGCTCCGTGTTGTGCGCGGCTGTCGGCCGTTAGCCGTTCCTCTCCATACGTACCAGAAACTGCGTTATACCCACTGTGAGCTGCGAGGGATAACGCCGACCGCTGGGAAGCACGAGGCCGTATCCCGCGTAGTTTCGCGCGTTGAAGCCGTCGGGATTCGCCCTTCTGGTTCCGGACGGGGTCGAGGCGGTGTGCGCGGCGAGCGAGTGAGACGGGGGCCGACCGGGGGGATGGAGGGACTGCAGAGATGACAAGGAAGATGGAATGGCGAGGGGTTGGATAGTATATGGTATATACATGGCGGCAGGAGCGAGACGGAGTCTCGGGCACAATACGCGGTGGCCCCGCTGGCTCCTACGTGACTCGGTGAGCTCCGTGCTCGAGAGTCCCGGTGTGTTCCGGACTCCCGAGAAGCCCTCTGTCACGGTCCGCCACCGCCGCCGACGCCGCCCGAAGGAGCGCCCGCGAGAACGTCGCGCGGAATCCATTATAGAGCCGCTCGACCGGCCAGCCACGATTCGATCGGCCTTATTGAATTAGTCCCAGGCCCGATATCTTCGTCCCATTCTCTGGCTCTCCCCGGCGCTGGTAATTCACCTCACCTCCGGCTCTCCTCGTCTCGGCGCTTTCCTTCGGATCGCGTGTTTCATCCATTTGACTGCCTCCTCGGACGCTCGACGGCATTGGTTTCTGGACCGGTGGGAGAGTTATCGTGCAGGATGGCATGCGAGACACGTGCGCGGAGCAGCGCGAAAGATGAAACGACGCACGTGGAAATCATTTGTGATTGTTGAAGTGGATCATTGCGCGGAGCCCTTTTGGGGTGGGGGAGGGCCAGGGGTGGTTTCTGTTCGAAATTTATACCGGGGGATGGATCGGGGCACGCGATGTTATATCCATCGGCCGAAGGGTTGATGTCTCGAGTTGTTCGCTCATTTGGAGGGCTGGTGGGTGAAACGGGCCCATCCCTGATGCGGCGTCTCTCTCTCCCACCCCCCCTGCTCTGGGGGTTGATGAAAGCTGCTTGAACTCTTCTGTGCCTGGGCGCTAGCCAGTAGCGAGAGAATGGAGAGCGTCGAGAGAAGCTCCGTGCCGATGAGGGCATATAGGAGGCAGCACAGCGGAGGGTGAATCGGGGTGGGTGCGGAGGGTGGTAGGGTGGGTACACAAACGTGGGCACACCTATGTCATTAGGCCGATGACTCGAACGGGATAGCCGGGACGGGAGAGCTCCGAGGGTCGGTTTACCCGAGCGTACGGCCAGTACCGGGGGAAGCAGGGGGATGAAGAAGGGTCTCCGCTGGGAGAGTAGAGCGAGTCGAGGCACTTGGGGGGGGGGGGGGGGGGGCAAAGGGGGGGGGGGGCGCGAGTGCAGGCGCTCACGATGGAGAATCGTGCCAGCGTATATAGGGTGCGGGATGTGTTCTCCTCTCTCTCCCTCCGTCGCTCTCACCCTCGTATCCACGACACAGGGTCTCCACTACCCGTCGGCTAGGGGATGGAATGTCGGGCTTCATTTTTATGTCGTTATATTTCATTACTCCTTTTTTTTATTATGGAACCCTGTCTTTTTTTGCCGCGCCCCTCTTGCCCCACGTAGTCGGTCTTCTCACTCTGGTTCGCGTCATTATTCGTCGCTCGGTGCCGCGCCTCGGTATGGGTAACGTAGGAGCGGGTGGCGAACGGGGGGATGAAGAACGAGGGACAGCCAGTGTGGTCCCACACCATCCCGTTTCCCAAGGGTTGCGTTGCGACGGGACCGACGGGGGAGGCGCGAATGACACGCGCCTCGCGCTGAATCTCACTTTATTACACCTCCCCCACCCCCCCGCCCGCCCCAACCCGGCCCAATTGCATGGCAAAGTGAGAGAACGAGCGGGCGAGGAAAAAAACCAACGAGCCCTGCCCGACGCGAGTCTAGGAAGGCAGAAAAGGGAAGGAGATAAAAAAACGAAGTGTCGCTTACGAAACGCGAGTTGGGTTGAAGCTATATGGAGCCGATTTGCCGAGGGGGTAAAGAGCGCACGAAGCGACGCTCGCGTCTCGTCGCGGTTGGCCAACCGGTTTCCTAATTTGGCGAACCACCTGGGAATCGCCTACCGCCGATGTATATATGTATATATCCATGAGAAGTGCAGTTTCAACTCTCCGGATCCCCGTCACTGATGCACCGAGAGCCGTGGCCGGCGTCACCTCGTACTCGTTTCCTTAACGAAGCCGACAAGGCTCGGTGTATATCTATATATATACATATATATATATGAATATATGTATATATATATATCTGTCGGGTGAACTGAGTTTGGCCAGCTAGAAGATCAAAAGTATAACAATCTCTTGAACAGACAGGGGGAGGGGGGGGGGGTTATTGGGTTCCATTTTTGAATTCTATTTTGTGCCGGCGATGGAAAGCAAAAAGCGTTTGCACAGCTGCGGATCAACATCGCAGTCTCGAATGATCGGAGCCGCTTGAGACTCTAATTCCCAATAAACGAAAGCCAATTTTGCTCGGTTTAATTTCACCGACCGGCGCGTATTATAACCCGAAAGCATTTATAATCCGGCGTTCGAGTGTTCGGTGTCTCTCCCTCCGCCCAACAGCGGCAATCTGGAGGACTGCTCCCCTTGCTATTCGCGCCTCGAACAAGCCAGGGGCTACACCGGACTTTCGCCATCCCCGTTGGCTTCTCGTCGCCAGAGAAAGCAGGAAGAGTCCATTAGCACGCTGAGCAACCGGCGTCTCTCTCTCTCTCCGTCCCAACCCCGGAACATCTTCCCCGACAATCACGGCCCCTTCGCTTAAACGTTTCCGGCGCGCAATCGCGCTCAGTTAATTTCCCTTGTCACCTCGTTCTCTCTCTTCTTTTGTTCCAGCTTGAGGATCCTCCGAGCGAGCGCCGCGTCTTGGCCGGACCGAGGCCTTTCGGCTACCGGCGGCGTCGAGGGGGATAAAAGAACGACGACGGGTCCTCGGCTGCGTTACACGCCTCTCCCAGCGAGGATTCCCGAGGAAGAAAGCAGTGAGGCAACCAGTTTGTGGCTTATCTGCCGGTAAAGCCTGCTCCGGCGGTACTTGCTCCGGCTGAAGAGACCGCCAGGTCGCGATGTCGATGAACTGAAAAAACAAGGTGTCTCCCGAAGTCGCCGAATGCCACAGTGTTACCGAGTGATATGAGGACGATGCAGTGATGAGGAGGGTCGGGTGAGTGATCGGTGTGTGTGTGTATGTGTGTACGTGATTCGGTTCTGTTTCGGTTCATCGGCGAGGATCAGCGAAACGGGGTGTTGTCCATGTTGCCCCGAGCCATGATCGCCAGGGCGATAGTCACAGGTCACGCGGCGAGGTCGTCGCTGGTCCCCGTTGCCCTGTAGTGGCTCCAACGTCGCCGACACCGCGGACGGAGAGGGACAGAGAAGCGACCGTGCAATTAATCGGTATTCACCGAGCCTCGAAGACCTCTCGATGCAGCCGCTTCAGGCCCCCCGAGGAAGAATGGCAACCGCGACCATGGGTCTTCGGCGTCGTGTCAACGTTAACAATTCACCGACGCCCACCGGTCACCAATTGCCACCGTCGACCTCCGCGTCGACGTCATCGAGCTGCACGAACAAGCGGACGAGAACGGAGAACAACAACAGCCCGTCGCACGGCAATCTGAACTCGTTGAACGGCGGTCCGGGCACGACGCGGGACGAACCACCGACGAAGAAGTCCCGGGCCAACGGCGGTACGGGAAATTACGGAAAATCACGGGCGAATTCGCCGGCTGTTACGGACGGCGCGATCGAGCGCGCCAACAGCCATCAAACGGCGGGAAAGGGTCGCAACGGTTCCGGTGGAAAGTCCAACTCCCGGACGAAGAGCCCATCGATAACGGCGGCAACGACGACCACCACCACGACATCGAGCACCGGTATCTCCTCGTTGGCGTCGGCGAATCCCGCAGCGAGCGTTTCCAATGGTCAGCAGGCCCAGACGGACATTGCGTCGGGCTTCAACGTTCTCGGCTCCGGTTCCTGGCCCGCGTCAGCCGGCATGACGGATCCGGCGACGTACACGTCGATGAGCGGGCTGAACATGTCCGGAGCGGTGCAGACCGGCCTGTGCGCCGGTGGACCGCTCGGAATGGCACCGAGCATCCCCTACATGGCCACCTCGATGGCCACCTTCGTCGGGAACGCAACGAATCTTGGTAAAAACTCTTCGGTATCGTATCTCGACATATCGAACATGACCGGTGGTTCCTTGAGCTCGAATCCGCCGGGCGGTATGAACGGTAGTTACTCGTGCAAACAGACAATCGTCAGTGCAACGTCGGACTCCAAGGGTAACAGCCTGGCCCTACCGTTCTCCGGCGTCGTTCCGGCGAACGGCGGTTCGTCCACCGCTTACGCGGCCAAAACCCCGTCGCACAATCCTCAGCAGAGTGGCGACGGTGGCGGTTCTGGCGCTGTTAAAACGTTTCAGAACGACACGATGTTCAACGCTTATCAGCCTTGGGTCATAAAGACCTACGGTGATCTCGCTAAAACTAAGACTATAACGATAAAGAAGTACGCGAGAATATTGAGAACACTCAAGGGCGAGGAGGTTAACAGTGCGGAGAACAGCAAGTTCCGGTTTTGGGTTAAGAGCAAGGGTTTTCACATCGATCAACCTGCCGGATACGACGCCAAACCCGCGGACAGAATAATCGGGCGTCACGCCGTCACCAGTCCTGGGTTGGATCCACCGCTGTACGTTCCGACGCAGATACCGCACAATAAGGTCAGTGTCGTTTATTCAAGACTTCGTTGGATTGTTTTTTTATTGTGTTTTTCAGTCTGGAATTTATTGAATAGTCCGGTACGTGAGGGACTAGAAAATGTGATTGTAAAATATAAATAGAAATATCGACCGTCGGTTAAGTTACGAATATAAGCGAGATGAAGGCGTGAAACTGTGAATGGATATGAAATGAAAAAAAAAAGAAAAAACTGGACTCGAGTGCTAAGGGCAAAAACTGAAAAGTCTCTCCGCCAGTTGTCCGGACAACGTTCGTTTGAGGATTTTCACGCGAGTTTCGTCCGCTCAGTCATGGCCTTCTGGCGAGGCTCTTTCGCGCGAACCGTTAGCAAAAAGAATCATGGTGAGAGAAATAGCCAGAGAGAGAGAGAGAGAGAGAGAGAGAGAGAGAGAGAGAGAGAGAGAGAGAGAGAGAGAGAGAGAGAGAGAGAGAGAGAGAGAGAGAGAGAGAGAGAGGAGAGAGAGAGAGAGAGAGAGAGAGAGAGAGAGAGAGAGAGCTAGGTGGAGCATAGGAGAAATAACGAAAGAAGAAAAAAATAAGAAAACAAAAAATGCGATGAAATGGACAGGGATAGATATTGCACGTTACGGCGAGACCCGTTGCGAGGAAACTCGCCCGGCGAACGCGGTGGCTGCTGCTGCTTAATTACGTCTAATTATACGCGGTCGCGGTGCACCATGGCGCGAGAAGAATAAAAAAAATATAAAAAAAGGAAGAACTGAGATGCGTGCGGTTGCTCCGAGGTGGATAGCGGTTCGCCGCGAATCTGAAGCCCTCGATCCGGTTGACCTACACCAGTCTCATCTCGCGGTACGATCTCAATGGTCTTCTTTCAGAGTTTTACAAATTATATCATTAACTCGTAGAAAACCATTCGACCGAGGGAATATTTTTTGCCGTCATCGTGCAAGATCAGAATGTCGCCTAGTCACTTCGCAGGTTAGTAGAAAGGGAAGAAAAAAAAAATTGTCGTCGACATTTTTTTTCATCACTCGGTGCGTAAATGGCCACTTTTCCGCCCGCTTCGCGTGCGTACAACCGCCGTTTTCGCACCTTGTGATGAAAAATTTCATACATCCCTCGTGCGAAACACTTTTTCTAACTCGTGCGATTACAGCACTCGTTAGAAAAACGTTTTTTGCCCTCGTGGAGTAACGCACTATTTCCTCCCAGTTCTACTGGGTAATCTGGAAAGTGGAAGACTTTCGTTGTATTTCGATGCGGGTCCCGTTCCGCACCGGGTCTTAATTTTTCCTCGCTTTCCCCCGCCGTCCACGGCCGCACAATAGTTCCATCGGTGTCCGAGAAAAATTCCATTTTTTTTTCCTCGCGTATCGATAGCGACGCTTCTTTCGCCGATTGACCGTGGAGACTCCTCTCTCGAGTGAGGCTCTCGCGGTTCCGATAACGACGGGACGCTCCTCGCTCGGCCCGTTCTCCTTTCCTCTCTCTCTCGTCGCGGGATCTCCGATATCTCGGTGTCGGCCGCCCCGGGCCGGCTGTGGGGAGACTGCCGGCTGCCGCTTCTGCTCCGTTCCGCAGCCGGGGATCTCTCTGCTCCACTCTCTGTTCCTCCGACCTCCGCGTCCTCGTCGCTCGGTCGTTCGTCCGGTGGCCTCCTCGCTCGCTCGTTGGGTGGCGGAGAGTAGGTCCGGCCGGCTAGTCATTAGTCACTTTCCGAAGCAGAGGCACGGACAGCCTGTGCCGGTATTTCCCTTCTCCCTCTCGTCCCCCTTTCTCCTGCCCCCCTCCCCCACCCGACTCCGCACGAAACTCCGTCTTCCTCCTCGCTCCGCACTCAAACTATAACTATACCGGCCTATCCCTTTCCTTCTC
>JAPYZD010014756.1:0-10624 GCA_030522725.1 Ichneumoninae sp. B BG-2022a
CCCTCCTTCTCCCGCCGCCCCCCCTTACCCACCCGAGTTCCCCCCCCCCCCCCCCCTCTCGTCCGCCCCCATCATCGCACTGATTATCCGTACTCTCCGAGGACACAAGATAAAACTTCAAACTATATATCTATAGCTGAAACTATTTTTTTTTCTCATCTCTTTGCAGACACAATATTATATTATGTAACTTTCAACATCTTTATCCACTTTTTACGAGGTTAATATTTCATATGAAATATGTAAAATTGACTGTCAGCGCACTGATTTATTCATACTCTCCGAGGACACGAGTTGGAACGTTTAAAAAAGATATATGTATTTTATCATTTCTTTCCAGACACAATACTATATTATTTATATTATATTATATTATATTATAATATATTTGTTCCAAAGCCAAAGGAGAACACATGTGATTACATACTGAGTGATATAGCTATTGAAATGTTCTATTTTCTTTTTATCTGTAAAAGGAGCAATTCGTTAATAGCCGTAGTAGTAGTAGTAGTAGTTTTATTTCTATGTATACCCTGTCGGCTTTTTACATAACCCAGCTTTTATAATAAAACCATTCCAAAAACCGTAGAAAATAATATAAAAACATAACCATTTCTAAGTATTTCGAGCACAATTGTCCATCATATTCCATATACATAATCGTCTCTGATAGCCCTTATCTTCACAAACCACCTTTTTGTAACATGTGCACGAAAAGTCCCCCCTTTTCGTATCTGTAAAGTGTGGCGAAAGTGGCGATTTCTAGCAGAGGATGCGCAAAAAATGCTGTAGATACTAATTTTCATGCAGATGTTACAAAAAGGTGGTTTGTGAAGATACGGGATATCAGAGACGATTATGTATATGGAATATGATGGACAATTGTGCTCGAAATACTTAGAAGTGGTTATATGTTTTTATATTATTTTCTAGGGTTTTTGGAATGGTTTTATTATAAGAGTTGGGTTATGTAAAAAGCCGACATGGTATACATAGAAGTAGGCAGCACTCGTCTTCTCTCGATCAGCCAACTTCACAACCTTCGTCGAAAGACCGCTTTTCCGTATTAGTATCGCAAAGTACTATTTTTCAACACCTCAGCAATCCCTTAAGAAATCATATATTATTGATATTATCTATTTTACATTTTTTTCTTTACCAGCTTAATATCTTTAATATGAAATATCTAAAGTTGAGCGTTTCAACGAATAGAGAGTAATGTATTTGAAAAATTACCGTTAAAGTGACCGGTAAATTAACATCGCCAGTCGGGGCGGAAATGCGTGCCGGACGAGCAAACAACTCTCCGAAATACATACACAACATTTTGTTCCCGGTGAATCGAGCATTAGTTCGCTCAATAGCATCAGGGGAGGTGCAGGTGCATAGCACGGTATGTATTGCACGAGCCTGAAACACAACCGCCGTTTCGTGCTCGATCGGTTATTCGTGCAGCATCTCATAGGCGAATAACAAAAAATAATCAAAATAAACACAACGACGTTGGGATTTTTCAGCGTGTTCGACCCCATTCCCATTTCCTACCCCACCCCCCCCCCCCAACCCCACCTCCTCCGCCCCCCTACCCGGTGCGAAGCGGTGCAAAGCCCTTTGGAAAAATATAAAAATTATGTTTATTATCGCGATATAAAAACGGTGGCTCGCGTGGAAACGCCTTATCGTGCGATGCCCGTATATGTGCATCGGTCTACGAGTTGTAAATAACTTTGCCGTATGTCGCGTGTCGCTGAATTTACAACGTACACACAAAGGCACGCATAATGCGAACGCACGAGGGCGGCTCTTATTAGCATGCGGTCTTCTGATGTATCGTCGTGCAAACGCGCGCGGATCGAGAGAGAGATAGATCAAATCGCGGGGACATTTCGCGAGGACAGTGATCGCTATCCGTTGCTTGTCGGACGGTCTGAGGGACAAAAAAATTATTACTCTAGAGAGGCATTAATTAAGGTGGTCGAAATGTTTTTTTTTTTGCATCGTTTGTTTCGAATCGACGTTAAAGACAACTCGGCGCGTCGAAGCAATAATTTCGTTATTCAACTTTCGGTTTATTCGTTAAGTCTAATTTATTCAATTTTTTATTTTTATTATTTTTTAAATTTTTTAGCTCGTTTGTATCGAATCGATGTTAAAGACAATTCGGCACGTCGAAGCAATAATACATTAACGAAAATTCAATGCATTAGCACAATCATTTTATTTTATCTCAGGTCCCGTTTCTCAGCGGACTGTAATTTTATTTTTTGTCGTATAGTGTAAAAGGGGTGAATTTAGTTTTTTTTCACTTAGTAAAGTCTCCGGCGGAGATGGTTCTGAAATCCGGTCGAGATTGTTTGAATAAGACTTTTTTTGAAAAAGGCTTTCAAAGGTAACTCCGTTTCCTCAATTAACTGTAATTAAAAAAAATAAGTGGTAGTAAAAGAGATTTATTGTCAAAGTTAATATTTGCAGTTGTCTTCTTATACTAAATATTATACCTAATGCTAAATTTTACACTTCGACAAAGGGCCATCGACCTGAGTCCTTCAGAGAGTAAAAATATGATTTAGGGCAAAAAGCGCGAATATGTTCCAGTTCGTATACGGTTGATTTACGTGCCAATCGGGAAGGGAAATAATCGTCACTTTTGCCCTAAATAATTTTATTTATTTTTTTCGTACTCAGTGAAGGCTCCGACGATGGCTCTGATATCTGGTCGAGGTCGTGTGAATAAAACATTTTTTTGGAAGAGGTGTTCCGAGGTAATAGGCTTCGGTTTCGTCGACTCGATTATTTCCGGAAAGATCCTCGACGCCTCGTCGCACGGCCACCGGCACGGTTCTGCTTCCTCCGACGAATTCGCAACGCGGGGATCCTCCGGTATACGGTCACGTATTTCTCGAGAGGTTCTTATTGTTCCCGGAGAGTCAGCTTCCTTTCCTTCCTCTATTTCTCTTCGTCCACGCTCCTCTTTACCCACTGTCGTTGGCATCTGGTCGAAATAGCTCGTGGCAACTCCTCTTCCCCTTTGGGAAGGGCTTCTAGATCGACAGCAGCAGTTATTGGAACGTGCATGCGCTACCGAAGCTCTTCGTTTTTTTTTTTTTTTTGCCACTTCCGGTCCGTCGGATATCGTGCATCTTGTTGGAATAGATTGTACGCGAGTCGAATCCGGGACTTACACGAGTAACGAAATAGATAAAATTTCATTGACCACTCCGAACAACCGAAACAAAAAATGTTAATAAAAATTTGATTTTTTGTACATTTCGTAAACAAATTTATTTGCATTTTGTTTTCATTTTTTAAATGTTTTTGAGACAATAACGATTCGATTTTTTGTAAGTGGAAAAAAAAATTCGACAATTTTAGTGACGACGGAACGGTTGTTAGAATAGTTCATTGATGAAATTTCATGAACCCGTTGGTACACACGGGGAATATAAAAACTAATAAAAAAAATAGAAAAACAAATATAAAAAATTCTATTTTACAAAATTTCGTAATATTTTCGATGGGTTAATTTTTTTTTGTCTACTCTTCCTTTTAATTTTGATAAGGATTGAACTGTTGTTGTATGTGAAAAAAAATCGTCGAATATGCTCGTGAAGTGGAGTGACACCGGACAGTTTAATACAATACTCGCACACCCGAGAAATTAAAAAGTAATAATAACAATTTGATTTTACAAAATTGCGTAACATTAGTCTTGTATTTATATTTTTACTCCCGACAACCCGTTAGGGCAAAAAGACGGGAGTCATGCGTTTCACTGCGATCCACCGGCTCGACACGTTTCGCAAGTGCCTACAAACGTCGAAACGGCAAAAAATTACTTAACAGATTTTGGTATACTGAAACGGCTCGACACGTTTCGCAAGTGCCTACAAACGTCGAAACGGCAAAAAATTACTTAACAGATTTTGGTATACTGAAACTTCATAGCCTAAACTTCATGATCTATGTTTGTGTCAATACATTTGTGAGCGGACGTACGAACTAAAGGTAATACACCATAATTGGAG
The DNA here is from genome assembly GCA_030522725.1 of Ichneumoninae sp. B BG-2022a. Taxonomy (NCBI): domain Eukaryota; kingdom Metazoa; phylum Arthropoda; class Insecta; order Hymenoptera; family Ichneumonidae; species Ichneumoninae sp. B BG-2022a. The sequence goes on from JAPYZD010014756.1 coordinate 4,026, forward strand.
AAATCCGGTTAAAAGTTCGCGGTGACATATCGAAAAATCACGTCGGCGATCCCCACATCTATGGACAATCGCAAATGATGCCGCATACTTCACGCTGCAGCCGAGATTGTGCCGAGTTCCCAATGCCCCATGAGAAGCCTGGAATTGTTATTTATTTATAATCGTAGCGTTTTCTATTCGCGTTTTTTTACGTTGTCGGTGTTTAGTGCGCGATTAGTGTGTGATAAAATTTATGCCATGCCGTGTCTATAATATCTGGTGCAATAATCACCGAACACATTAATAATAAAAAATTATCATAAATTATGCACATAACCTAATTTATAATTTTTTGTTTTATCGAGATTAATTATATAGTTTTAATTCGATTGATGTAGTGTAACGCCATATTTGCAAAGTGATATGTGCCAGATATATAATTTTTGATGTGTCTTTTTTCTTCTATGAAATTTTTTTTCAACTTTATATGTGATTTTTTATAAGGATTGAATTTTTTGCGTACGGAATAAAATCCGTACGCAAAAACTTCTGCACTCGAGAAATAAAAAAAAATAAAAATAAAAATGTGATTTTAGGAAATTTAGTTACACTTTTCTTGCCTTTTAATTTTTAATTGTTATTTTTTTCTATAAGGGCATTCTTTTCTGCGTGGAAAAAAATCCGTCGAATATTGATGCCGGAACGCTTATTATAATACTTGTACAAGGATCGCACTCTCTCGCACACGTTCCTGACAGGTGCCCCCCCCCCCCTCCCCTTCCACCAACTGTGCCGCCGTGATATTTTGCCGCGCGCTTGCCTCCGCCGTCGTCACCGCCTCCAGGGACTCGCCGTCACGCGAATATTACCTCGTAACGAGACGCGAGTCGAGAAGGAGGAACGTGTTACGATTCTTGCCACTGTCAGAACTCCTGGTGTCGCTGTTATTATACCCACGAGTTTTTATATATATGTGTATATCTATGAGATAAAAAAAGTATGAAAGTACATGCGACGACGACAGAAAAGCTCCGGAATATTTTTCGCCTATCAGTGTGAGAATAATGACGTGCACTCATTTTTTCAATTCTTTTTTAAATCCCTTACAGAGTCGTGCTGAAAGACTTCCGAACTATTACATTTTTCCGCGTAACAGTTCCAGCTCATCAGAGACATTATTAAAAACCCATTTTTTTTATCTCCTCGATCCATTCGAGAACAGTAAAAAAGACGTATTTGAAATTTTATTTTATTCTCGAAATTACTCGAGGTAATTTTATTACCTCGAGAGGAAAATGTTAGCCCTTCATAGATAAAATTTCGGTGTGCTATATATATACGTATAAGATTTAAAAAACTACAGAGAAGCTCCGGAATATTTTTCGCCCATCAGTGTGGTAATCATGATGTGCTCTCATTTAAAAATTTTTTTTAAAAACCCCTTGCAGAGTCGTGATGAGAGTTTTCCGAACTATTACATTTTTCCGCGTAACAGATCCGGTTCATGAGAGACATTATTAAAAACCCATTTTGTTTTATCTCTTCGATCCCTTTGAGAAGAGTAAAAATACGTATTTAGCCTCGCGGTAAATTTGCGGCGTGTCATAGATAAAATTTCATTCTGACGTCGACGATAATTTTTTTATACATGTATATTTTTTCAACGGATAAAAAATGTCTCTTCACGTGTAACCCTTTGAAGCACGATGTATCGCAGCTGATAAACGGCTTTGAATTCAGGAAAAATGCGTTAATAACCAGCCCATGTATTTGAAACTTTATACTTGAAAAAAAATGTATGCTTCAAAGAGTCAATTAAGGTCTCCTTAATTATATTCCGTTTCGGTAAAACAGATTTTTGTTCCGTCAACGCTGCGACAATTATTAGCTCGGAATTAAAATCTGTAATTAATTTTTTTTACATGGCACTGATGATATACGGGTCGAAAGTAAATTCTCACATGAAGGTAAATCGATATTAGCTTCACAGAAGAATTTTCGTCCAATTCCAGACGGTCTTTATAGTAAAAAATATAATTGCGGTTTTTATTACGGACCGAGGTAAGCTTCGGCATGAAGGAACGGTTTTAATATCGCCTTAAGGATTAAAAAACACAATATAATTGGCTTTAAATAGTCGCTGAAATTTCAGCGCGGTGGAGTAACACGTCATGTTAAATCGCGTCCCCTGTGGCCAGAAAACTTCCTCCGGTGTAAAGGAGAAAAAAGAAAAGGAAAAAAGCAAGGTGGTTAAAGGGAGGGTCGGTGGACGATAACCATCGAGTCTCGTGTGTCACTTAATAAGACGTGACAAGTGGTCACGTGCTGCATGACTTTGTAAAAATACGCCTCTGGGGGGGGGGGGGGGGGGGGGGGGGGGCTTAGCAAGACGACTCTGTCGAGGTGCGAGTTGCTCCGGCAAGGACAAAAAGAACAAACAGTCCCGGAGCACAAAAAAACACGTTCCATTGTCCGCGTGTATAAATATCCTCGGCCTAGGCTGTGTTGGAAAAAGAACAGCGTAAAGAAAAAGAAATGTAACTCTCGTTGTGCAGAACAAGATATAAGATGTAAGTTATAGCGCGAGGTAGATATAAGTCGTATTTTCTGACGTTACGTCACGGGCGTCACTGATCGAACGGGCGTTCGCGTGAATTCAGCCATTAGGCTGCCCGTTCCGCACAGGGAGTCGTATATTGTGTGTAGCCGGCCAACGATAAATTGTGCGATCTTTATTTACACGTATACGGTGAAATTTCTCAATAGTTGAGTTCGAGAGACCTCTCGATACGAATTTTCAAAATGGACTCGTCAACCGTTGTAGCAAGGTGAATTATCACTGTCGGTAATGAAATCTGTAACTTATTTATGTATTTCCGTAATTTTTAGAATTTTTTTTCATAAATTGTGTGATGTTTATTTACAGTACAGTACAGTACAGTAAAATTTCTCAATGCCGATTTTAATAGTGCTCTCGATAGGACATTTTCTCTATTGGGCCGTCGGTAATAAAATCTGTAATCGTTTATTTTTTATTTCCGTAATATTTCACAATTAAAAAAATAAAAACGGAAGACGATGTACATATTTTTATTTACTGTACTGTTCATCTAGGGTACCCCAAGGTATCGTTAAATTAATCGTAATCGTAATCGTAATCGGTAAACCGTTAAAATAAATATGTATTACAGTTTTTATTACCGTCAAAGTCCGTGCGAGATGGAAGGAATCTTTCCCGTGACCTCAATAAGCGTTCCGTGCAGGATTATTGGCAGAGCCACATCATAGTAACAAAAAATTCCCGAGGTTCGGTGCGAGCTGCCGATGTGAGTTACCTCTGTCGGTAACAAAATGTATAATCTATTTATTTACATGTCAATATATCTATTTATTTACTTGCCTTGACATACCACACATTTATTGCATGTGTGACATGTAAAGGCAGATAAAAGGGTGAGGCAAGATTTTTCCAAGCATAACTTTTAGTCGTTCGCTGTGTGGATGTTTCAACAGAAAGTACACTGAGCGAAGGATCCAGTAAATACGACTATATCGCTTGAGAGATATTATCATAGCACATGGTAGTAAGGAACTAGGGCGCCATCTATGACAGTAAGTACCGCATTCACAAGAATTTTCCATAGATATTGTGGTAAAAATCCTTGGAATATCTGGAACCTGCCATAAATGGCGCCCTAGTTGCGTCCTACAATGAGCTATGGTAATTTTTCTTAGACGGCCGGTAGTTTTTACCATATCATTCTCTCAGTGTAGAACTAAGTTTGGTTGCGTTTGCTCTTAATGGGTGCGAGAAATATGGGTCGTGCATAAGATGAAGGTTTCGTGCTTCATTCTTTATACATTAAAGATGCCGACAGGCCATCAAAAAAAAATTGAAACTGAAGATCCCATTTTTATCTTAATTACTGCATTGCTCACGTAGCAAATTTATCATCGACAAAGTCCGTCTGGGATGGAGGGAATCTTTCGCGCAACCTCAAAAATCGTTACGTCCACGACTATCGGCGGGGTGCCGCATCGCAGTAAAAATAAATTCCCCAGATTCGTGCGATCTGCAACGGTTGCAGGATAATCGTGGAAAGCGTTGGGTCGGAAACAGTTCATCGACAAAGTAGCATTCCAACGGATCAATGACATTACCATTGCCACTTCAAACCCTCCACCCCCTTTACCTCTCTTTACCCCAATCGTTCCTATTAACGTTCCCGTGAACCATTCTATCCCCTTTCTCAATACTGTTCGACCTCTCAACCTGCCCCGCTCGCATTTCGATAATTCGACAAAGAATCTCGCTGCCGGCTCTCTTCCGTTTAACCCAAAGCGCGCACTCACTCGAATCTTGCTTATATATATATATATATACACACACACACACTTTATATATATACGTGTGCCGTACGCACAGCTATAGCTTTCCAATATCCGTCAGATATCTGCCGCTCTTATTCTCCTTTCCTTCGATCCTAATTTTATTCCGAACGACTTTCATCCCCCTCCTCCATTCCCTTCACTTCCTCCACAATTTTTCCTTTTATTTTTTTAAACATCTCTCTTTACCCTTCTCTGCTCGAGGCTTCAATTCACTGCTCTCTTTATTCCCGTTCTTCGTACGTTGGCTTGTCGACCTAACCTCCTCTCTATTTTTCCTCGTCCCTACCCCACTTTCGTATAATGTCTTTAACCTCTAGAGTCGCGAGCTAGCGAACGAGACTCTTTTCGGGATCGACGATATTACGGTAGTAATCGACTGTCGGGAGCCGGCCAGGGAGGAGTGGGGGAGCCTCGAAGGTTATCCAAGCCGCTAGCGCTGCTCTCCGAGCTGGAACTGAATTTCAGGATTCCGCAAGCTAATACTTATTCGTTATCGGAGTGGGTTGAATATCTCTCTCCGCGCTCGTTCCGTGAAACACTCACCCTTCTCTCCTCCGCCCTTTCATTGCGACGTATCCAGTGTGATTACATTCCCGAGTACGAACGAAGTGAGCGCCTGGCGAAGGACAACGGCGGGAGGAACAGAGTCGGTCCCAGTCCGTTCCTCCGCCCCCCTCCCTCCCCGCGCTGCCGACCGGAGCTGGTATAAGGTAATAGTTTCACTGGCTCGCCCGTCTCGAATACCGGCGAGTGATATATAAAGACAATGTGACCCCGAACTGTACCTAAGGCGAGAGAAGAAGTCCCGGCGCTAGCGCAACGACGTTTTATTATCGTTAGTCTTCCAAGCGCCGCGCGCGCCATCTCTGGACGGCCTGGCCAAGCTACGAGCACGTTCGGGGTTCGGCGCTTTCTCGATGAGGCACGAACTCTACCCGAGGCTCTTTCCTTCCCCCCCCCCCCTTCCGCTCATTCGCTCCCCCTCGAGAAATCTAATTTCTCGTTGATTCATCGACTTTATCCACTCGGACGATCCTTATACCTTCATTTCGACCTTTTTTCACACTCACTTCATTCGCCCGGATCCTTGTGTGTGTGTGTATATATATATATATCAGCTGTTTGTATCTCTGGCTTAACGCGCACTCGTCGGCGCTCACGCTCTTCCTTTAGCCACTTCGCAGAGTTTCCGAAGCAGACCGTTTCCGGGCCAGCCCTTTCAGGACTCCCGGCTCGTCCACCTTGCCGGTATATACAACCGCTGGAGGAGTCACGTATGAGTCGTAAAGTAGATCGTCCGCGACGCGGAATAGAGGACTCGGGATGCTGCGCAGCTGAGTTGAGAGGGGCAGGGGAGGGGGGGATCCACTCAGCACGCGCCGAGTTTTCGTAATGAACAGAGTAAATTTCACTCGCTGTATAGTCGGGGATCCCTAACGGTGTAACGCAACCCACTTTGTATGCATTTATATTAGGATCTAATCGAGCGGAGGGGGGATTAATGACGGTCGATTTTTAGAGGTTTTTTTTAATCAAGGAAAATACTTCTTTTTCTTTTTTGGGGCGTAATGAGAATCGAGATGAAGCGGCAGGCTGTTAATGAGAAAGTTCGGAAGCGATGAGAATTAAATATGAAACTGCGGTTTTTTCGTATAACGATTTTTCAGCGTGAAGTTGCGGAAGATTGCTTTTCGATTTGTGCTCGACGGAAAAATATATGAAGATGTGTGGAGGAGTATGTTTGTTTGAAAATGTTAGTTTTTACGCTTTAAAATATTGCAAATGAACAATTTATTGTTTTTCTTTACTGGGATAATGAGAATCGAGAAAGTTCGAAATCGATGGAAAGTAATTTCAAAAATGTTTGTTTTCATTACATAGCGGTTTTCCGCGACAATTTAGGGAAAAGTACTTTTCTTTACTCATGCATGCAAAATCCTCGTTTGCGCACCATTCACACGCATGCAAAATGGTTGATTCCCGCACGATACGCAAATGCGATGCGCAAAATACTTTCACTGGCGCGCAAAATGCCTTCAAAATGCCTTGAAACTGCGCAAAGTACTTTGCGCACTGGTTTTACTACTAGTGCCACGTAGCGTCGCAAACGGTTGCTATGTTACCAAGAGGTCATTGGGCATGCCTGTGAATGGTGCACAACTTGGATTTTGCATTGCCTTCGTAAAGAAAAATATGGTTCGATACACGAGGCCATCTCGCTTCTTGCG
>JAPYZD010014778.1:0-10606 GCA_030522725.1 Ichneumoninae sp. B BG-2022a
TTTACCGGTTCCAGCAATAATGATCAAAACTCCCAATGAATGCCGTATTACCAGACTTCCAAATGTCTGGGAGACGGATTAGTAACAATCAACATTTTTAATGCACCTCTTTATTGCGGTAATAATTATATTTATTATAGCAATATAGTTACTGGCATTTCTCGTTGATCTAATAACGCGTATTAATTTTACCGAGGATAGTACGTAGGATTCATCCAGAAAGTTATGACGACATCGCTGGAAAATCAATGATAATGTGGCGCATATTGTTGTCCAATAATCCAATTAACGAAATTGGATGAAATTGGAAGAATTAGATGAACAACTTTCAAAGTGTATTCGGCTGAAACGAAACAACTCAGAAGTTGTATTATATTAAGGAGGAGTTACATTTGTACAGAAATACACTCCAATTTTCACGAAACAAACCGTTCGTATTATCTTAACATTCTATATAAGTTTCATATTTTTTGTTTTTATATTTTTATTATATAATACAATGCAACATTATATCGCGATAAAAGTACCACTTATGTAGGAAGGAGAAAAGAAATAAATTCATTGTAACAATAAAATGGGAAGTCTCGAGTTACACAATTTAAAAATCGTTACTCGCATACATTGCTATCAAACAACTCCATTTATATAATATATATGTCCATATATACTGTGACGCGGTTTTTTTACCTCGTCACAAAAGCGAGAACCACATGGACGAGAGCGGGCTGTCACAGGCTCTCACGGCGCTCCGTTCCACCTTCCCGGGCAATTCCGCGGGCTCAGTATAGGATTAGGCGTATTATTACTAATTTAAGCGAATCGTTTTCATGTACGACTACTGCGGAGATCGAGAACTCTTCGTATACCAAGGAACGGTCTACCGGTTCGAGAAGACGAAGTAAGAGCGATCGGTACGAATATCATCCGGAGGCACGTCGAAACCGCAGCTTCCGATCCACGTCATCAGAAGGATTTTTCCTCATCTTGCACCAATATACTCGTCATCCCACCGAGCGGGGAAAACGCATCAGCGACCAGCAGTGACCCTGCGAGGCGTCAGTTGCCGGCACGCTGGGTTATGGGAATTAGAGTAGGAGCAAGGGAGGGGGTTGTCGCGATCGCGATCGATGAGCGACAAACGTTTTTGAGGGATTCTCTCGCGAACGGTGTAGCGTGACAGTGTGGGCAGCTCACTCTCGGACTACCGTATTGGAATTCTGCGCACCCGAGCCACAAGAGATTTTCGAGCTCCCTTCTTGTCTTTTGGATTTTATTTCGGGTAAAAAGGCGAAAGAAAAGCGAGAACGGCAAGAGTCCGTATCGCCCCGGCTTCTCCGGGTACGCCAATATTTTTCAGTGCAACTTTGCCTGCACTTATTACCGGTAATTGAAAGAAACTCTTAATTTCGTATGTTTCTCGCGTAGGCAGAGTCTCACGTCGTCGCGCGTTCGAGTTTCGTCCGCGAGCGAGTGTCATTCTGACCTTGCCGCGCGACGGCGGAGACACACCGCCGATCGTTCGCCGTTTCTTTTGTTACCGCGTATATTTTGTGTGTGTGAGTGTGCGAGCCGTCCGAAATGTGGCAGGGACCTAGGGAATATTATTGATCAATTATATGATTATTTCTGATCGAATTATTTAATTGAATTCTGCACTAGGCACTTCTCTCGACGGTGAACTGAGTAGCCGCCGGGAGCTTAGCAGGGAAAAATTGTACCGGGTAGCCTTATGGATTTTTGATGGAAAAGAGAGCGAGAGACTTTACTTTATTTTATTTGCACTGTTTTTGGCTTGAATTAGATTTCTGTTTAATAAATTATTATTTTCGTCTCTCTCAATGTTGTGTCGAGAAAATCAATTTCGTTTTCACTCAGCGAATTCACCGGACCGTTCCCCTCTACCATTCCCCCATGGCTGCTTGCTGGTCGAGCACAGTCTTAACGTTTTGTTAACATCATTCCCGATCGGGTCGTACACCGTGTGCGAATGGCGCCCGTAGTTAATAAAAATAAACCGATCGAGGGTTTACGTTTTGTGTGAAATTTGCCGGTACTGGAGGGTTCCGACGAATTTGCTCTCCACCCGGAAATTCCTCTCACAATACTTTACCTGTTGATTCTTATTTTCTGTTTATTTTTGGCATAATCGATGAAAAAAGAAAATATAGTAAGGATCAGAGCTGGGCAGTACTGGAAGTACCCGGTACTTGTTTCGTACTTGCAGTACGGTACTTCAAGTACGGGTGTACTTCAAGTACATGTATTTTTTCGAGTACTTGAAGTACTGGTATTTGAAGTACTCGTGTACTTCAAGTACCTAATCCAGTACTAACTATGCACGCATGGAAAAATTCCAATTTCTTTTTTCAAGTGCAAAAAAATTTGAAAAAATAAAAAAAGAGACAAAATATTTTTTTTAAATCCAAAAAAAGTCAGAAAATATTTTTTTTAAATCCAAAAAAAGTCAAAAAATATTTTTTTTAAATCCAAAAAAGTCAAAAAATATTTTTAAAAAATCCAAAAAAAGTCAAAAAATATTTTTGAAAAATCCAAAAAATATTTTTAAAAAATCCAAAAAAAGTGGCACATTTATATCTGTACCACTCACAACTTTTGCAGATAATAACTCTACCAGAAAACAAGTCTCCCGGATAACTACCGTACCTATGGATCTCTGTCGTATTAGAACTCTACCAAAAACTCTCGCGGAATTTAAATAAAATTCTCCCAGAATTTAAATAAAACTCTCCCCGAATTTAAATAAAACTTTCCCCGAATTTAAATAAAACTCTCCCCGAATTTAAATAAAACTCTCCCCGAATTTAAATAAAACTCTCCCCGAATTTAAATAAAACTCTCCCCGAATTTAATTCGGAGAGAGTTTTATACAAATTCGGGGAGAGTTTTATTTAAATTCCGGGAGAGTTTTTTTCTTTAGTGGTAGAGATTTTGGTAGAATTCTAATACGGTAGAGTTGTAATACGGTAGCCCTGGCAAGTTCTGCGACTTGAAAAACCACCACCAAACTACTTTCAAAGCGACCGAGTAAACGACCGGTCATTTTCGGACAAAAATACGTCCTCGAAAACGACTGTCAAAACGACTTTATCCGTGTCCGTACCAGCCGCATACGAGCAGCTTCCAGGGAGGGCTTTCAGTCAGGTGTTTTTAAAATTAATAAACGAATGAACTACGCGAAAACGCCTGTTCAAAATACCTTTCAGTCCGGTCGTTTTTTATTTTCAACCGAAGAAACGACCGCATAACGACAACCGGACTGAAAGGTCTTTTGAACGGTCGTTTCCGCAGTTGTTCATCCAGTCTTGAAATGTAAGACGACGTGACTGAAAGCTCTCTGACGCGGATGAAGCCGTTTTAACAGTCGTTTTACCGGACGTATTTTTGTCCGAAAAAGACCGGTCGTTTTCTCGGCGGTTTTGTTGGTTGCAGGTTCTGCCAGGGAGAGATGTTTTCTGGTAGAGTTGTTATGCGGTAGAGTTGTTAGAGCTATCGTTTAAGCTAGAGTTATTATCCGGGAGACTTTTTTTCTCGTAGAGATGTTTGGGGAGAGATGTTTTCTGGTAGAGTTGTGAATGGTAGAGATATAAATGCGCCAAAAAAGTCAAAAAATTTTTTTTTTAAAGTTTAAAAAACCCAAAAATAATTTGAATACAATTTAAAACCCGAAAAAAAATTACGAAAATAATTGTTTAAAATCGAAAACAATATTTTAAAAATACGAATTTTTTTGTATCTTAAAAAATCCAAATTTTTTTTATATCCAAAAAAAAAATCCAAATAATTCAAAGAAGGTGAAAAAAAATCTAGAAAATTGAAAAAAAATGTAGAGCTTTTTTTGTGAGGAAGCTATAAAATAGTACATTGGGATACTTGTGCCGTAAAGTGAACTATGTACGCACGCTGTGAAGTTCGCCTCACTTCACAGCGTGCGTACATAATTCGCTATACGGCACGAGTATCGCACAGAGCTGGACAGTACTGGAAGTACCCGGTACTTGTTTCGTACTTGCAGTACGGTACTTCAAGTGCAGGTGTACTTCAAGTACATATATTTTTTCGAGTACTTGAAGTACCTAATCAAGTACTAACTACGCACGCATGGAAAAATTCCAATTTTTTTTTAAAGTTCAAAAAAATTTGAAAAAATCCAAAAAATATTTTTAAAAAATCCAAAAAAAAAATCCTAAAAATATGTTTTAAAATTCTGAAAAAATTCCTAAAAATATGTTTTAAAATTCTAAAAAAATTCCTAAAAATATTTTTTAAAAATCCCAGGAAATTGAAAAGAAATAAACAATTACAAAAAAAATATGTTCTTACATCACAACTGTTTCAAATAAAAAAAAAAAATGTGGTCGTTTTTTAATTTTTTGGATTTTTTTTTTTTAATTTTTGGATTTTTGTTGGTTTTTTTTAGCAATTATTAAGACTTTTATCCTCCCACTCAATCACCATATTGAAATGATACTACCATACCTTATTTCCGGCAACTGACATTTCATTGACTTTTACGAAGTATTATAAAAAGTCCTTAAACGAAGTACTTATTAATGTTTTTTAAGTACAAAATGTATTTTGTATTTCAAATACATACAGTATTTTGTATTTTGCATTTAGTATTTTCGAGTATTTCCTAGCTCTGGTATAATGTACTATTCTCGTTTCACATGACATCGTTGATTTTTTTGGAATCCATGTGAATTTTTTGAGGATTTCATAATCCCAACATAATCGAAAAAATTCGACCGAATTGAATATACAAAATATATAAACACTAAATGCATATTGCTTTATATACAAAATTAATATTTGTGACATCTTTAATACTGATTTTTTTGAGAATTTTCGCGAAGTACTAAAATTGTCCTTAAATGAAACTTTGGGTTCAGAATGTCTGTGTACAGCATCGCTAAAAAGTTTTTGACCATTGCTCACCATGGGTAAGTTACCAACGAGTCGTTCAGCGAAATGTCACTAGGCGCCGCAACCAACGATTCATACGGCGACGAATGGAGTACGCAGTGCTTTAGTGCGATTATTCTCTGTACGGTGATCGCATTAAAATTATCGTAAGACATACCAACTTCTATTCGCAAACACAATGCTATGGAGCCGCACAAAAATAGCGGTCAAGTAAAGAGAATTAGCTTAAGACTACGACGCAATCGAACAACCCAGGAGACGAATACTCAATCTAGTAAACGTCTGGTTGTCAACTGTGACAACAATTGTGAAGAAGATGCTCATGGTTCTTTCGAAACAAAGGAACTGCAATCGTCTTTGCCGGTGGTTTCACCAGAAGGAGAACGTAAGTTATTCACAATTTCTTAGCAAAGTCTAGAAAACCCCAAATATAGAATGTGTGTTATTTTCTTCACGATGTGGTACGAACCAGTGACTCCAAAACACGAAACATCCAAAGACCGTTTTTTTTGTACTGTTACACAATGCATCGAAGAAATGTTTTTTTTTCAACTCGCAGCTTTCAGATTCCACGGCTGACCCAAAATGACTGTGATTGTTAGAAAATGGAAAAAATGTTCGAACAAGTTTTGTTTATCATTTTATTATTTATTTAATTCTTTACCTTTATTTTTTTGATCCTTACATCGGATCCTTAGGTGGGATAAAAATACTTGCCATAAATCTATGCGAACTCCAAAGAACTGACAGAAGTTGCACGAAAAAACAATGTTTTTGTGACGCAGTTCCTTGATCAAAATATTTTTCCATTTTTTATTAGTAACTTCCAGATTGCACCGCTGAACTAAAGTCACTGCGTACAATCTTATTCTTTTCATAATAATTTTTTAGTGGTTTGAATGTAGGAATTTTCATTCGAAGCATCTACGGCAAAAATATAATCATTGTCATTGGAATTTTGCACTTGCGCAATTAATATTTCACTGAATTTATACTTTGACTCCTGCGCTAGACTTTTTAATGCAAATTACTACACTTGGACCATGAAGAATCTTAGAAAGTCTTATTATTTTCTTTGTAACGAGATTTTTCATGGTCCGAGCATAGCAATTTGAATTAAAAAGTGTAGCGCAGAAGTTAAAGTATAAATTCAGTGAAATATTAATTGCGCAAGTGCAAAATTCCAATAAACATGAATATATCTTCTCTGTTGATGCTTCGAATGAAAATTCCTACATTTAAACCACTAAAAAATCGTTATAAAAAGAATAAGATTGTACACTGAACTGCTGTTCATGAATGCCTGGATTTCCTTGCGTCTTCCTGGATGTCTTCCCGGATGGCTTCCGGGAGGTCTTCCTGGATATCTTCCTTGGTATCTTCGACCCCATGAAGACATAGAGCAAGATATCCAGGAAGATAAAATAAAAAAAATCAGAAAAACCAGGCTATCATGAACAGCAGTGTACGCAGTGACTTTAGTTCAGGGGTGCAATCTGGAAGTTACGAATAAAAAATGGAAAAATATTTTGATCAAGGAACTGCGTCCCAAAATCATTGTTTTTTCATGCAAATTCTTTAACTTCTTTGGAGTTCGAGTAGATTTATGGCAAATATTTTAATCGCACGTAAGGTGCGATTGCACTTAACTGTTCATTTTTTAACAGACAATACGATCAAAAAAATAAAGGTAAAGAAAATTATTAGAAACTTGTTAGAAAATTTTTCCAGCCAAAAGTAAGATTCAGTGACAATTATGAACATTTTCCAATGTGATAGAATTCTGAAAGAAATCAACGAAAAAAGACGAAGAATATTAATTTTGAGTAATAATAATGTCAAAAAATTATAAAGAAATTGTAAAACAAAAAAATTATTCAACAAATAATCCGGAAATCTTTTTTATTTTCATATGAAATGGATCCAGTATTTTATTCACGATACATTTTTTTTTCTTCACATTCTCCTTAAATTTTCGTAATTTCCATTTTTCAACTTTTTTTAAAGGCTATAAACAAAGCCAAACATATTATTTTTGTAAGACTTTTTGAATAGCTCCGAAACTGTTCGGACAGTCACACCGAAACTTTTTAAGTGTAACGTGCAATCTTGCTACGAAAATATATTGAAAATTCGTAACTTCACATCCATTTACAAAAATAGAAAGAACACATTTTTTTTAAATGTAAGAAAATTCTGAAAAATGACTACTTCATTTGAAATGAGAAAAACGGTATACTGATTATTTTTTTGAACAATTCAATTTTTAATAACTTTTTGGTATTATAATGGTGTAAAACGAAATACTGACATTTTTATCGAATTTAACTTTTCGTTGGGAGCGCATGAGTGAAGAATCCTTAATCAAAATCGTATGTTAGTAATGTAATAATATTGTTTTAAATTACAGGGCAGGTTGTTGCAAGGAGCAGAAGGATTGCGAGCATTTCCTCCGGCTCATCAAGTGACGATATCTCGCACGCAGCAGATACCAACAAGAAGAGTGCTCAACGATCGAGAGCTGCTTCCCAACATTTACAAAGTGCGCATCAACGTGAATCTATCGTGCCGACTCGATCTCCGATTTCTGATGAACCGACGATCTCTCGTATGAACCGGAGTGCTTCTTTTCAAAATTCTGAAGATCCTCCAGGATTTACTGGCAATGTGGACGCAAAAAGTCTTCCTTCGCAAGATATAGATGTTCCTGCCTCGCTTGCCAACGCGGTCACACAAAATCTTTCATCAGGAAGAGTTGCGACTACAGCCGAGCCTTCGACATCGACCGCCAATATGTATAACACGCCAGCAATGTTGGATCTACTAAAAAACAGTGCTCTAATGGACGGAACATTTTTCAAGGTTTGCGCCACGGTGACAGATATTGAACGGGTACCTGTGCATTGCCAATTCTGTAAGGAAACTAAAAATTTAATTGGGTCGTTAACGGTATCTACAAATCTCGTCAGACATCTGAGGCGTTTGCACCCACGGGCGCTCAATTATTACATTGCGTATAAGACGAAGAGAATAAACATGAAAAGGTCTCAACCATCGCCACGAAATGAAGACGAGCCATCGGCTAAACGACCCAAGATTTTTCGAAATATTGGTATCGAGCAAGATGATTTTCTGATCTGTATCGATTATGAATCGCAGCATGCGATTCATAATCGATACAGATCAGAAAATCATCTTGCTCGTTACAGTGTCGCCATTATCAATAGTCGATCAGCCCAGTTTCAAGGATCTGTTTCTGGGTGTTAACGTAAAACTTGTTAGCAGGAGAACCGTGACGCGACGCCTTATAGAGATGAACAACCACAGAGTAACGGTGACTAAAGACTGGCTATCAAAAGCTAAATTCGTTTGCACTACTGCTGATATATGGTCTGCAAAAAGGAGTTTTATCGGAGTAACAGGTTACTTCATCGACGAAGACTTCAAACGTCAATCCTTCCCGTTAGCGTGTAAGCGTTTCAAAGGCAACCATACTTACGATAAGATTGCTGAAATCTTGTCTAATATTCACGCAGCGTACGGATCGGACAGTCGAAAAATTGTGGCAACTATCACTGAAAATGCCAAAAATTTTGTTAAAGCCTTTGAAGAGTTTGGTGTTAACATAAACGCGGCGATGTTGCGAGACTCGAGCGACAGGAACGATATTTCGATAGAGATTCCAAGTGACGCAGAGGAATCCGAACCTGATCTGGACGGTTTCGATTCTTCAGACATCGAATCGTTCGAAGCACCAGTTTCACTCCCAGGACATCTACGATGTAGCTCTCACACACCAAACTTGGTTGCAACTACCGATTTGCTGAACGTCATAAAGGAAGATTCTAATCTACACAGCCGTCATGTAAAAACCATCGCAAAGTGCACAAGGCTCTGGCATAAGGCGGAATACTCCTTCCGACTTTGACTATCCTTAAAAATAGTCTCGAGCGTACACCTCGGGGAAATTTACGATACGGAAAAAAACTCGCGAAGGCTTGTTTGGATGGACTTACTAGACGCTTCGATAAAATTTTCACGTTCGACGACGAAGAGTCTCGTGGGCTAATAGCAGCAATTACACATCCGGTATTTAAATTGAGATGGTTCGAGAAGGCCAATCACACTTACAAACTCCATTTTTATTTGAGCAGAATGCGAAACATGTTCTTGAAAGCCGCGGAAGCTTTTTACGTATCTCAGCTTGAATCAAGTCAAGAAGATGCCGCCTCGATATCATCGTTTTTCCAAATTCATGGATCGCAGAAAGTGGATTCGGACTCGCCGTGTAGTTCTAACGCAAATCCTACCAATACGACGGACGCGAACATATCGCTGCTATTGTATTTAAACGACAAAAGAACGCAGTTCCCGATGTTGAACGAGTATCTACACGTAAAGAACATGTTTTTGATGTATAATTCCCCACTCACATCCTCAGCACCGGTTGAAAGATTACTTTCCTTTGCGGGTATAATAAACACTTCGAAACGTAACGCACTATCTGACTCAAATTTTGAGCAGCTAGTTTTATTGAAGTTTCAATAAAACAGGACACAAGTATAATACGGCACAAGTGTAAGAACTGTGTATAGCAGTTATGTAAATAAAAAGTATTCTTCGAAAATATATGTGAATTATTACTTTCAAACATGCGAAAATGTACTTCAAGTACTTGTACTTGCATAAAGTACTTGGAGTACAAGTACTGTAAGTACTAGGTACTTGAAGTACATGTACTGCAAGTACTTTTTATATATTTGTACTTGAAGTACATTGTACTTCAAGTACTTTGCCCAGCTCTGGTAAGGATTAATCGACCAGTTTTGCCTGCTGTTGCTTTTGTTTTTTATTCAGCGGCGATCAACGCACTTCAAAATACTTAATCTAAAATGATACAAGTCGACATTCCGAACCAACAACACAACATCCATTGTATTTTTGGTGCTCTATGCTTTGACTTTTATCGTTTTAAATCGGGTTTTTAGACAGCGTGAAAAGACCATAATTTCCCGGTTGCTTCCACGATGGGAAACTCTCAAGAAAAATTTAAAGACGATTGAGATTACGAACTAATCAGAACGGTCTTTTTTGCATCGCTTGTTCGATTGCACCTAAAAAAAATCACCGGGGATGCAATTTCCAAGCAGTTGCTTGTGCGGTCGTTTATTCAGTCGTCTTTAAAAAAACGACCGAGGATAGACTTTCCAGGTTGGTCGCTTGTGCGGTTGTTTGTTCGGTTGTCTCTTTAAAAAACGACCATATATGAGCTTTTTGATGAACGGAATGAGCTTTTCTGGATGGTTGCTTTTACGGTCGTTTGTTCAGTCGCCGATCAAACGAACTTCACTGCCGAAACGCGGCAAAAGAATGTCGCGAGAGCGGTCGCTTTGATCGTCGTTAATGTGGTTAATTTTTGGCACAAAACGACCGTCGCTTTTAGGGTCGCTCCTTCGGTCGCTTTTCACGGTCGCTTGGTTTGCTAGGGTATCTATTCACTTAGCTGTATCTGTATATGTTAAATTTCATCGAGAGTTCATTGTTATTGCTGGATGACGAAAAAAATCTATCACCTGCAATATTATTTTTAACAGATATATTCGACAGAAAAGAAAGGCGAGAAAAACTATACGAAATATTTAAATACACAGAAAAAAATATG
>JAPYZD010014819.1:0-13047 GCA_030522725.1 Ichneumoninae sp. B BG-2022a
GCACATTTTTCCATGTAAAAAACAAGAAAAATCAAAATAAAGATAAAAATCTGAAAAAATTCATACGTATTCCGAAAAATTAACGAATCATTTTTATTTTTAAAAAAAGTTGAGTTACTACATATTTTGGTGAACAATTTTTTGTTTCAACAATTTGTTAATAACATTTTGAAATTATTATTATGCAAAATGAATCTTTTCAGTGCCTATAATAAGTATGAATTTTTTCAGATTTTTGAAACATTGGGAAGTGTTTGTAATTCTTGCCCGAATTTCTCGAATTTAGGCAAAATGAACACCACTCGCTCCAACCTCCTTAATATCTTGCACGTTGGGTGGATTGCCGAAACTATACGTTGAAATGTTTCGGGAGGATTTTTTCGATGTACGCCATTCAAAAATGAGCCGGGCGCTGAATTCAACTCAGCGTGGAGAAACAAAGGAGGAAAAGAAAATACAGAGACGGCAGAGAGGAACGTTGAGCGGGCGCAACGAGAAATTATCGCAAGGGCGGGCGTGACACCATTGACAAAAGAAGCGGTGGGAAGTGGAACAAAGGGAGAAACCATGAAAACCATGGAAAAAAAAGCTTCACGAGCGCGAAACGACCGCGACGGCGGAAAGTTCTCGTGTGTTATTACACTTGCGCGAACAGGGAAGAGGAGAAAAAGAATTGCGCCCATTCGAGGTGGCTTTTACTCCATTTTCGCGAAGAAAAAGAATGCAATGGACTCCGGCGTGTTGCTCCGGTAAAAGTTAATGCCGGCCCGATGGGGTCGAGGCGGATTGTGAATGTTCCTCTTAACCCCGGTTGAGTACACGGAGAATCGGAAACGCCAGAAAATAAATATAACAAAAAAGATTGAAGAAAAAAAACCACATTGTCAGTTTTAATGGGATGCAAAAACGGTACGCTGCAGGAATTTGTACGGAATGTTTTTTTTTTTTTTAATGAGACCAATTTTTTCGATTCGGGCGATATCATTGCCCAATTTAAAAAATTTTTTTAATATGACATGGAAGTTAACAACATTGCTCCAATGGTATCATTGACAGCTGTCATTTTTCTCATACACATCATTTTTTGATGAAACGATTTTTAAAAAATTGTATTATATTATTATATTATTATATTATTATATTATTATATTATTATATTATTATATTATTATATTATTATATTATTATATTATTATATTATTATATCGGCTCGCTAGGGAAGTAACTTTCTGCGAAACGTGACAGCTGTCAATAAATTCGTTGAAGCAACGTTGGTAACTTCTATGCCGTTTTTTAAAGAGACACATTTTTTCAATGCGGACAATGTCTGATGCGGCGAAACAGGAATTTTCGTGAGTGACGCGTACGAGAGTGAAGGAAGCAAAATATAACAGCTAGCTCGTACGTAATTGTTACGGTGGATTATCGGGTAGGTGCAAGTGCAAAAGCTCGTAACGTCGTCGCCCCGACGCCCGTCCGGTCGGCACACGTGCATCTCGTTGCAACTGGTACCTGCTGACTGCACGGGGTTGGGCGCAGTGTGTTATTATACACCCACAACATGTGCGCCGGAGTGACAATGACAATGGTGGATATCGCGGGCGCACGCCTCGTTCAGCCGAGGGAAATACGCGGTGCGCGAACGGGTCGGGACGGCGTGCAGCCCCGATGCACCGCGTGTACAGTGCATATCCGCTATTATACCATCGGAATTATATACAGACATACGGGGAACGCATACCGCGTACTTTGCATACGTTCTCGTAACGTCAAGGATGCTTGTTTGACATTTGGCGGGCGTATAACTACCCGAAGCAATAAGGTTAATTGAAATACGTCAAGTAGCCGGTGGTGTGCATTGGGGAATACTTTGGGTTGTTGGTTGACGGTGGTGCATCAACGATGACTCGAACAGCCGGAGCCCCGGTATTAGTGGATTCTGGTCGAATGAGGAAATCGTTGAGAGCCAACGCCGCTACGTTCGAGGGTGTATATATGTGTCTATTCACGTACCGGTATTATGTACCCACCCTGTGGCTTATACATATATACCGATAGGATACAGACATATAATACGGGTATTTAGGTATCTACGATTATCGCCAGAGTCAGATGGTTCCGCGAACCGCGATCTGTCCCAAGCTGATTCCGCTCTCCAGAAACGGAATGCCCAACAGCGAACCTATTTCTGCGGGGTATAACTGGTATAGCTGACGGGCTTGTCAGTATGGGTACGGCGGGGCAAAACGGATCCTTCAATTTCATACGAGACTTCTGTTGAAGGTTCCACGTAAAATTTGTGAAAATCATTCATTTTACCCAAGGGTTTCCGATTCGGAAACCCTTGAGTAAAATTGGGTCGGTGGGTAAAGTTGAGTCGGTGGGGACACACATTTTCTCGTATAGGGTAAAAGTTGTGAATATGGCCCACCTCGATTGACACCTAAATCAATGATATATGGGCCTGGCCATATTCCCTATTTTCCGTCATTAACCCACTTTTACCCCATTTACCAAAGATCGTCAAGGGGTTGAAGAATCAAAAATTGGCATTAAACGTTGATACCCTTCTGTCAGTAGCGTGCACAATATAAAAGCTGGCCATTTTGTCGTGTACACTTTCGTCCAACCGGGTAGGTAATTAGCGGTACAGCGCCTGATGCATTGGCGAAGCCGACCTGGAAACTGCGTACTGGCCGTGTACTTGAGAAACGGTGAAAAGAGTGAGAAATAGGGTAAAAACTGTACCGTGCGGACCTTTTGGCGAGTGTAGGCAAGCGATCTGTGGAGGAAAAATAATCCATTTTGCCCTGCGGTTTCCGTTTTAGAGTCGATGGTATCCCACATTTTCTCGTACATCTACTGAGAATCATCATGGGGTTGAAGAGTCAATAATTGCATTAAATTTTGGTGCCCAATATGGACGAGAAATACGAGAGTCATGAAAGCTAGCCATTTTGTCGCGTACACTTTCGTCCAACCGTGCAGGTAATTAACGGTAACGCGCGTAGTGCGTCGTCGAAGGCGGCCGTACCGAAGGCAATGTACCCGAGAAAGGGGTGAAACGAATGAAAAAGCGGGCCGTGCGGACCCAGTGACGAGTGTAGGTGAGAGAGCTGTCGAGGGTCTCTTCCGCAATTGAAATAGAGAGCGTAAATTAGAGATTCCGGAGTTACAGGAAGAAGGAAAAGGGGAAAACGATGGCAAAATCGGGAGAGGGAGAGAGGCCGCTGAAGAGATCAAGAGGGCGGGGAGTACGAGAGGCAACAAGACAGAGGCGCGCGATTGACGGAAAGAGGGAGAGAGCTCGGGGCAGAAGCGAGCGGGATTGAAAGAGAGAAACTGTGAGTGGCGAAAGAAAGGAGAAGAGGGAAAGAGGAGGTCTGGCGAACGGTTCGCGACTCTGTGCAACGCGAATGCTCACTCCGGCAGTAATGACGGAAAATTGGCCGCTTGGCAAGCGCTACCATACCAGAGGCGCGGCCGTATCTGGCTGCCTTTCCTCGCTCGCACGCAACACTTAATTCAATTCAATTGCGATACAGTTCAATAATTCGATTAATTAAAAATATGCCCCCGGTATCCGCTCGGATTGGATATCCTATCGAGATGCCGTTACACAGGGAGACGAAGGGCGAGAGAGCGAGAGCGGCCGGCGCATGTTTCAAATGTTTTCATCGGTTGGTCTGAGCGATGCGCCGAGAGGCAGATGCGATGATGAGACGGCTAGATGAGTCGCCGTCGAGCGAAATACGGGCCAAGGGAATGAGGGGACCGATGGGATGAGAGGGATCGTTCGCGGATCGCGACGTACACACGGAGCGAATGGAGACATCAACGAGCGAAAAAGAGAACCCATCCGTACGGCGAGGGAGGGATGGAGGTGGGGGGGGGGGGGCGTTGGGGGTTGGGTTCGTTGTGAGAGACGAAAGACACATTTTGAGAGTACCTGACATTCGGAGGGTTACGAAATAGTTATTGATAGGGAATTAGCTGATATCTGAAACGCACCACTCGATACTCCCGCGTCATCTGTGATTACTTGATTATGAGTTTCGAGTGAGCAATGTCCCTCTTGCTCCGCAACATGCGGGCTCCTCATCTCGTCGGTCGCGCGTTGCTCCGCTCCGATATTTAGCGACTTTTCAATCCGTGTCTCTTCGGATGAATATCGAGATTTTCACTCTCCACACCGATACATTCGCCCCCCCCCCCCCCCCCCCCCCCCCCCCCCCCCCCCCCTCTCCACTTAACCCCGACGGTTGAGCTTACTCCTCTTGAAAATCATGTTAAACTCGAACGCTAATAGAGAGATACGACACAGTCGAGGCATTCGTTTTTCGAAATGCTCCGCTGGTTAAGTACACGCCGTCTTCGGCGCTGACTAGAAGAGAGAGCGGCTGCTCGACACAATCGACACGTCAAACGCATTCGCTGACGAGTGGCGAGAAATTGAATTTGCCAGATGTGTCGGGAATTTATATTGGCCACGTAATGAAGGTCCTATATCGATAGGGTAAAAGTGGGGAATATGGACCATATATCATATATCCATATATATCCATAATATGGTACATATATCATATATCCATATATATCCATAATATGGTCCATACGTCATATATCCATATGTATCCATAATATGGTCCATATATCATATATCCATACATATCCATAATATGGTTCATATATCATTGATTTACGTGTTAATCGAGGTGGGCCATATTCACCACTTTTACCCTATGGACCAAAGGATGGAATTAGCTCGTCGTTATAAAACACCAAATACCCTTTGTATCCCCGTAGAACTCCGTGAAATGGGACCGTGGCCCCGTTTGACTTATGTGTACACTTGGAAAAAAAAATTAACGCCAGCCTCGTGTCTAATAATCATAATATTCGCAGCGGAGATATTATAATTCGCTCCGTTCATTCTTTCTCTTTCCGCTGAGCTATGGGTGTATATATATACTTTTCTCTCTCTTGATCCCGACGTCGCGACTGGCCGGATCGTCGTGGTAGTAGTAACTCGCGGGTGAGCGAGGCTCTCGGGGTATATCGCGGTGATAATAATGAACGCGTTAATTAAACCAGCTGATTTATGCGCCTTTCAGATTGTAATTGCTCGACGCCCGCGAGAGCGCGACCGAACCTCCAGTCTCTTTCGTTCTTTCTCTCTCGCCCTCTCTCTCTCTCTCCCTCTCCTCTCTCCCTCTAGCGCTCTCTTCGCCACCATCTTTCTCTCCTCGCAGCGTAGAAGCCAATCGAGCAAAGCCGCGAGCGAGAGTGACCGTGGCATGAAAAACGAACAGATCGCTGGCGGATGGAGAAAGAACGGAGATCGAGTTAAATCGGTGCGAAACATATATATACATATATATACATATATATACATATATACGTATATATGGCACTTCTTTATTATGATCATTCCTTTATCGAGGATAAGCTCGATGAATCGTTTAATCGCGGATGGCGCGGTCCGTGCCTTATTCTGTTAATGGACCACGAACCAATGTCCTTATTGTCCCGTCCCGCCGCAGATGCACTCCTTGCGAATTAATTCATCGATTCTTTTAATTGATATTTATTATTGTTATCATTATTTTATCATTATTATTATTATTCGACTTAACGATATTTGGACAGGACGATAGGGTCCGCCTTGCGAAACTTTCCGACGCCGTGCACGTTCGCGCGGTAAGGTTCGTATTTACTTTTACCTCCGCGCCTCTTCTCGCTCCCGGTGTAATGTCTTTTTAGAGACGTTAATTAACGGTATTCATTTTGCATAAAGGTTTATAATTACGCACGGTATACAGAGAGTCGCGACGCGACTTCGAGCGACTCGGATGCGGAACGGAGATGTTATGTCTTAGCGTTCTCGATGCAAGTCGGGCCGGATGGAGGTGAATTTCCCCGGGGCCGGAAGCGACATCCGAAAGCTTTGCCCGAAACTTCGTCGCGAATGCGATATCGATCCTCCCGATCTCGAATACCAGCGTGAGGGGAAATTTATCCCCCGCGTCCGCCAATCGGACGCACCGTATCAGCGATCGGTGGATGCTCCGGCGGTTCCGAGCCGGAAATCCACTGTCGCAGGCGACGCCATGTTCTTCGCGCTAACGGCCAATAGTTGTTCCTCCGACTCAGTTGGCAGTCGCATTAATTAATTATAATTAAGTTTTAGTTGACGCGACCAGGATGGCGCGCGAGGGAGGTAAGCAAGGCAGCGTCGGAGACCCGACCAGCAGCTAGCTAGCTCTACGCGACTCGCATTTTGAGCATTACCGATATTATGCAGATTTACCAAGCCTCCTCCGCCGCCACTTCTCACTCCCTCCGCACTTCTCCGACGTTCCTCGTCGCTCGGTACAGTTTCATACTCACTTTACACCGAACTCCCTCTTGTCCCTCTTTTTAGCATTGTACCGAGGGAGAGCGGGGGGGAGGGCGGATGAAATACGGGGCAAGTCGGGACCGCCGCGGCGAAGAACCGGAAGTCCTCCGGCACGCCACTCCAGAGCTTCACCCGCCATAGCGTTGGACTCCGGTGCCTCAGAATTCCATTCTCACTCCTTCTGTTCCGACTTGCCCCACTTTCGCCCCTCACTCTTCGCGACTCTCCATTTAATCGTCATCTCTCCTTCGCCCATTGCCTACCAGCCCCGGTTACACTTTTGCCAGCCGTGCGTCGTCGAGTGCAAGTTATTCACTTATTTACAGCCCGTAAACAACAAGGCTCGCGACTGCTTTCCCGACTCGGCGGCGCGCGAGGCGAAAGCCTGTCGCGAGGATCACCGGCGATGTTCGCGCACAACCAAACACATCTTAACCGTCACGGCTGCGATGAACGCCTTAATACCGGGGCACGGCGTTGATTGGGGAGCTCTGCAAATTGCGCACGGTACGCTGAGTTGTTCAGTTGCTTGTGAAGACTTTCTAAAAAGGACGACAACGAAGCTCATCGCTTTCACGTTGCTTTTCCGGCTTATCGCGCGAGAAAGTACCGACGAATTGGCTAATCAGCGAACGGATGACCCTTCGCGAGGTTAACCCTTTCGCCGTCGTCTCAGTAAGCCGCGACGGGTTTTCGTCCGCCGACGGAGGAAGCGACCGGAAGGGGCGAGCGAAGGCAGTCGGCAGCTCCGCGTCACCGTAAGAAGCTGTTAATCTTCGGTAATAAACTGTATTTTCATTATAATACCGCATGAATATGCAACGACGATAATGGCCTTAATATCCCCCGGCGTGCATCCTCCTGTGCTTTACGAGCTGAGCCTCTTCCGCCTGAATTTCAGACGTCTCCGCGAGTAGATTTTACCCGGTTCCGCTATAACCTTCGTGTTATGCTCGGGGTATCCACCCCGTTGGAATTTCAGCCCTCACCCGAGGCAACGTCGACGAGCGACTCTGTATCGAAATATTATAATGATCGTAAAGGACGCGCGGGGGGTGAAGAGCTGAGGCTCGATAAGGGCAACGCACTCGACCAATTCGGTATTCCGCGTGAGCCTCCCGCTCGCTGCGCGATACACACACGCGTCTCTCTCTTTCCACGTAACCGGCCCGGCCCGTTTCCTGACGTTAATGCAAGTTAATGTAAGCAACGGCCGAAGGAATAATAGTGGGAGCCGGCCTACCGACATTCATTTATCTTAGTTTATTGCCAACAGCGGGGGAAACAAACACCGCTGGAATACGCAACGACGCGCCATTAACCTCTCGGTCCGCGTTTGCCAGCCACTGAGCTTAACCGTGTGTCCGTCTCTCTTTACCTTGCCGCCGGTGATGCCATCCGGTGAACGAGCTTGCGAGCTCGCAGTAACGACGAAGAGATATCTGGGGGGAGAAGGGGGAAAGGTTTACCGGTGAGCTTCCCTTGGGCACATAGCGTAAATACCAGGGCACTTCGGTCACTATATCGATCAGCCGAACGATCGCCTGTAAGAATGACGTTTCCACCCTTCGAATGCACCGCTTGACAATTCCGGAGGTGACGTTTTGGCCCATTCGGGCGAATCTCTTTCGAATATTGGAATCGAAGTGATTTTGTCAAATGTCCGAAGTGGAAATTCCTGGATTAATAAAAATTAAGTAAAAGGTGATCGGGAAAAATTGACGATTTGGGCAACAGGAAAATTGGCGAACGAAGAATAGGCACCGACCTTTTACAGCACGTTTTGACGTATGGTTGCGCAATCGACGGGCACACGATTAGGCGACGTATTCCAACCAACAGATCTGCATTCACACACCGATTTATGCGGAAAGAAAAAAAACCAATGAATATGATGAAGAGAAGACAAAAAGAGTGCGACTGTAGGTTCTATTGTCGGATATAGGGTAGAGCAGGGCAAAAGGGGGCAACGGGGCAAGACGAGGTTTTTGGTCAAAACGTCATTTTCCAATAATTTTTGGATGCCCGAATTCGCCCTATCGGATACATCAGGCTTTTCTGCCCAGTTTTGCCACCTTGTCCGATTGGAAAGTTGAGTTTTGCCCAAAAACCCCGTTTTGCCCCGTTGCCCCATTTTGCCCCGCTCTCCCCTATCGAGCGCAATGCACACAAGTAATAATGAGATTTCACAGTGCAGTTAACATAAAGCAGTGGCAATAGAAAAAAAAGCTGTCGGGTAGGTCGGGAGACATGAGGAACTAACTGAGAGTGGGTAGATTGTTTCGAACTTACTTCAGGCCCCGATTTAACGCTCCAAATGTTCCACCAGGAATCGATCATTGTCACGCAAGATAATCCAGGAAAGGTCATTAATGTTCTTGTTTTTCCGTTTACCGGCATTTACAACAACTTCAAAAAATAAAAAAAAACGAGCCGCAAAAAAAAGACACTGGCTAGCCACTGGCTCGAAATGTGGCGTAGACGGCGCATCAACTGTGGTCGCCAGTTTTTTTTACACAGCACCTATCACTCGTAATTTTAATTAGTCGCTCGATTAAGCTCAACTGTCGAAATTATCGATAGAACGTTCGGGAAAAAAGCGACGCGGAAGCCGGAGACGGTCAGCAAATGGGAGCGGTGGAAGGGGGGGGGGGGGGGGGGGCAAGCGAAACGAGCTTAAAAGGGGGCGAATAAAAAAATTGACAGAGGACTAGAATGAGAGCTTGTCACCTTTCACTTTACGAACGGTAATTTGAATGAATATCGAACTTTTTCGAGCTATATCGAAACAGCCCGTTCAGGCGACAAGATGCCAGTGTGTGTCGGCGTTTTTCGTTTCATCTATTTTTATTATTTTCCTGTCTCCGTTCCCACCGCGTTTTTGTTGTTTTATTATTCGTTTTTTTTCCGCCAGCCTCGCAGTAGGCATGTATCGTGCCGAGCTTCGAATATCCCGTTTCTTCTCCCGCTTCCCCCCTCTCCTTTGAGCGGCAAAGCCTAGATACGAGGTGAACCATCGATAAAAAAAAAATAAGAAAAAAAAAATTATTGGAAAGCGCGTTCGGTCCGGCACGGGTCCGGCGTCGCCATACCCCCAGCTGAAAGAGGCAACCGATAAATTTTGAATGCACCCGCCGACAGAATTATTAGTCGTTCGGTGGTATAATGATCAAAAAATTATAAACAAAAGATTCCACGGATGGCAAGCCTTTTTCGTGGGTCAGCGAGGCAAGCGGTAGCTTTTGCGGAAAAGCTTTGACGCTGGCGGCTGGGAGGAACGTGTGCGCTTTTCGCGCCACGTCGGCTTCCCATTCGCTTCCAAACCTACCACGGGGCTTCGCTATATTTAAAAATCGGTGCGCTCTCCTGGAAAAATCTCTCGGCGGTACAAAGAGTGAGGGCCAGCCGTTACATCGGGGTTTATTAAAATCTACCGCGCTTGCAGAGTGAGCGAGTCGAGGAGGAGGAGGAGGAAGAGGAGGAGGATTGGGAGGTCATCTACGGGGACTTCGTAGTACGAGCCCCTACCACGTGTGTACCACCTTTCCCGCGCAACCCTTTTCACCTTTTAGTGACGCCGAATACGGTCCACTATCCACTCGCTGGACCCGATGATCGCGCATACTCACAATCACCTTTTTTCGTTAACCTCTCGCTCGAGACTTTTCAACACTTCGGCTATGGCAGATAGACTGGAGGGGAATAATTTGGAGCACCAAAAAAATATTCCTCATTCTCCCCCGGACGTGCGCTCATGCGGGCTACAAAACATTAACGGTCGGTTACATTGTGTAAAATAAAATTCGTTACAGTGAACCCGCAGCAGTCGATGCGCCTTTTTCGTTTCGCGTTACAGCCCGAGCGATAGCTCTATCCTGCACCCTGTCGTTCGACGGTTGTACGAACAATTGTACTTTTATTTTCATTTTTTTTTGTTTTTGTTTTCCCAAGATCATCATGAAATATACTTTAATGCGGAGGATTAATAACTCGCGAGCATCAAGCACCTATTATCGTGGACAATGGTTGTCCGATTGGAAGGGGTTGTATGGCCAGTCAGGACTGTCGGATTCGTACGAATTTTTCAGGTATTAACTCCGATACGCAATTTTCCAATGCCATTTATTACGGGAGAAAACAATGTTACCCGTAATTTGCGTACACTGCGGCGGGAGAGGGAGAGAGGGGAAGGGGGGGGGCACAACACCGTAAAAAATAACGGCGGACACTCACCCGTTCGACAGAGTATTGCGACGAGAGTATTGCGCCGCTGCAGTGCCGCTGGAAACCCGGCTGTTGCAATAATAGCCGGTAGTACTTTTTAATAATGCACGTGTTATGAGAATCCGCAATCAAACCGGCGGGATGAGAGGAAAAAATAATAAAAATTACGATTCTTTTGATTAAAAAAAAAAAAAAAAAAAAAAAAAAACAGTACCGAAGTCACCGGCAGAGCCGCTGCGGCCGAATCAGTTCTATCGGTATCGGCGCTGTCACGCCGCGTGCGCACGAGCTGCCGCTACTTGAATACCCCCGATACACCTGTTCGTCGATCCCGCGCACACTCCGATACTGAATTATTTTTAATCAAACAGAACGATAATACGCTTATTAATTGATTAATTAAACATGACGCGTACGCGGGCACCCGACAGAAATATACAACGCAGGGTGATGTGTCCCAGGATTTCGTATACGCGCACCGATACGCCGCGCTATCCCCACAATCAAAATAGTACTCGCGGAACATCCAGCATAAACCACCGGGAATTTGTCGTATCGTAACAAATTTCATCGGATCGTACACGATCGGAGTTGCTATATCGTTTGCAAATTTACTGAAAATTCTCTACCGCGGCGGCGAAGATATTTTGGCGATCGCGGGCTCACCCTTTCACTCCTGATCGATTAAAATGAGTTGAAACATGTACCACGTTACATATGAGTGGGCATTTTTTCGAATCAATACCGTGTAAGAATGATCGACATTTGGTATGAAAGCTAAGTATCATCAAATGCGGTATTCAATTTTACATCTGTTAATACTTTGCTTTTCTGCAAAATGTCTACCATTTCCGAATGACATTCATTACAGTTTTTGTTACCGGTTGAATTTGACTCACATCACCTTCAGGTGATGTGAAACACCGGTAAGAAAAACTGTGCTGAATACTGTTTCGGGACCGCAGTCCACCGACGAAAAAGAAAATTGTCTTTCCCTGGGGAATCGGCAGACGCAAGGAAAGACAATTTTCTTTTTCTCGATGATCTGCGGTCTCAAAATGGCATTTAGTATAGTTTACATACATTTACAGCGGGAGGGTATACCACATCACCTTAAGGGTGCGAGCCAGTTTTTTTTTCTTCCTGTTTCTAACCTGGTACATTTTTCGTTGCGAACGAAAAATGAAAATTGCTCATTGTAGGGAGCAAAAAGCCCACTTAAACATGTTACGTTACTATTGAGAAGCTGTTTACTGTTAATCTAGATTATAGTTTCTTGTTGTCTTTATCAAGAGAAATGTAATACATACATACATTGTAAAATATCTGGGTTTAATAAACGTATTTAAAAAAACATCACCTTGAGGAAAAAATCGATAAAATGATTTATTTATTTTTTTCATTATCGGCCATTCTTTTTAAGAAGAGGAAGGTCCAGTACATTGCGTGGAGTTACGATCACCGAATTCGCATCTTTGCCGCAATAAATTAGCGATTGACCCGAGCTGGACACAGTCCGCTAATAGTAATTAATATCGTAATACAATATCGTAATTCAGCGGGTCGCGAGAGAGGTTGCTCGGGCGCGATCCGGCGACCGCGCCAAGGGCGGTATCGCCGGGAGGACGAGAAGAGATCCGCGCCGGTGTGGAAGGTTCGGAGGACTTGCCGGCTCGCGCTCGTACCCCCGCGATATGAGGAGCCTTTGTCTTGCGAAAAAAAGGGGAAAAAATATCCGGACGGGGTACGCGGTACCGGGGACGCGCGTATATCACGGGAGGTCAGACCGCAGCTATTGTTTCGCCTCTCTCGCGCATGATTATTATGAGTCACGTTTCAAAGTTAAACTTCACCTAAATAAAGTTTAATATTATTATCGTGTGTACAGGGCGGGAAGAGCGGCGGAGGGGTCGTCGTGCCACGGGTGATACCATTATGACGATATGCCCGGCTGCGCACATCGTCCCTGGGCCCCAGGAGTTTCGAATATCGTTACGGCCACGAGTGCAACGATGGACGATCTTTTTGACGATGTTAGAGGGACACCGCATTATTATTTTTATTTACTCGTCCACCGCGCTGGCCTCGTTACCGTGATTGACCTCCCGTACCGACTAACAATCCACTCTGTCGCTAACCGATCGAGAAGAAATCTTATTTTTAAATCAGATTTAAAATGATTCGTTTATTTTTCTGAATACGTGTGAATTTTTTCAGATTTTTAAGTAATCGTTGATTTTTGTTCTATAAAAAAAAATAAAAAATCAACGATCACTTAAAAACCTGAAAAAATTCATACGTATTCAGAAAAATAAACGAATCATTTAAAAAAAAAAGTTTTGTTGCCGGGTAATTTGTTAACCAATTAATTTTTTGATGAATTTGTTAATAACATTTTGCAATTATTATTATGCAAAATTAAT
>JAPYZD010014853.1:0-11224 GCA_030522725.1 Ichneumoninae sp. B BG-2022a
ATCTGAAAAAAATCAAGCGTATGGAAGATGCTGATAAGATTGTTCGTCCATAATAATGATCCCAAAATGTTATTCGTTTCCTTTATGTTAAAATTTGTTAAAAATCATAATTTTCAAGTATTAGATAAAATTCTGAAAAAATTCACACGTATTCAGAAAAATTAACCAATCATTTTCGTAAAAAAAAAATTTGCTTGCCGGGTAATTTGTTGCACAATTTTTTTTTTCAGTAATTTTTTATGAACATTCTGAAATTATTATTATGCACAAACAATCTTTTCAGCACGTTTTATATGCTAGAATTTTTTCAGATCTTTTTCTCATCGAGAAGTGTTTGTAATCTTTGTCTTTTTTCTCTCGAACTTAGGTGGCGTCAGTCATTGTGCTAGTACTACCTTAACCCAGAGCGACGGTCCATGAAGTTTCCTTTGGGCAAAATTTTGATCCGTTTTTGTTGAACAAAGAGAGAATCTTAACCCCCCGTAACGCTGCGGCGTACTCTTTCCTCTCGCGTCTATTATATCGCAGAAACAGTCGATAACGAAAACTGCAATAAAGATTTTTATCGAGGATTATTAATTATTAGCGGTCCTGAAGTAAATAGATTAGTTTTTACTGCAAGACTGCCAATAATTGAAAACGTTTGAAAAAAAGTTTATTAGAGTTTTTCTTACCGATAGAGTCGGATTCACGTTTCAAGATTCACTGCTGAAGTGTTTATCGAGCTCCAATATTATCATCTTTTACCGTCGACAATCGCGCCAAACGTGCCGAGATAAAGCCGTAAAGTTCCATGTAATTGCTTATAGTTAACTAACGGTGAAGAATAAGTGTCTACATTTTTATACAGAGCTTCCTGATAATATTCATTACAGTTTTTAATAATTTGTTTGCAATGTTTCCGCGTGAAACTTCCCTAGAAACATTAAAATCCGTCGATTATTTTCAATCTGCCATAAGAATCAATGTTAGATGGTTCGAATAAAAAAAAAATTTCTCGAAAACGGTGAAGACGAACGCATTCAAATTTTGCAGTTACACTTAGACTGTTCATATCAATGCGTACAAAAAAAAATCAGCATACTTTTCTTGATGACGTTGTAACGCTCGACCCTCCTTAATCATTTTATAAAGATGGATAGGCCAAAACCAAGCGGTGGAACGTTTCCGTTCCATCGCTATAAAACTTTGCTATTTTGCAGGCAAAGCCTCACTGAATCGTTTGCAATTTTTTTCAGATTTTTTGACCATGTAATTTCGTCAGTAATCCGTCTACAAATCTACATAAGATACCGTGAAAACGTTTGAGAAATCTTTTGATAACGACAGAACGTAGCGATTTTCTCCGCCGATTTCTGTTAGATTCGTATAAAAAACTACCAAAGCGAAGAGCACACTATCGGACAGATTGTGTCCAAATTTCAAGAAGATTCACGGTTTCCTTTTAGAGCTAAATTCAATAAACGAAAATACTGTCTGTCTAGCCGCTTGCTTTGTCTTCGCACTCGCACAGTAACTAACGGCGGTGTCAGCTGAGCTCCTCTCCCGTTCCCCTCCGGCGATTTCGGCCCAAACATCCTTAAAAAACCTCGCTACACGACACTTTCGTTCAATCGTAAAGATTATATTTACGATTGAACCAACTTTTTACTTTCCTTATAAAAAAAAGAATTCCGTGTGCGTAATTCGCTTGATTCCCATTTCCGATTCCACTCACAAAGTTCAGAGGGTCGCAGTTCACGAAGAGGGGGGGGGGGGGCGACGGCAGCGAGGAAGTAGTGGCAAAAGTCAAAGTTTTCTGCGAAGTCTATGGCCCTACAGTTCCCCGAGTGTATGTCGCGCACAGTGGACTGTGTGTAAGTGCATTGGGAAAGTTTACTGAATCGGCAATCAAGCAAGGCGATGTACGAGTAGTGGAAGGACGCGGAGAGGACAGCGAGGTAAACAAGTCGGTTGCGTCCGCAGTCGAGCGAGAAACGAGTCTGCGAGGCCGAGGCTTCCCCGTTCCGCGTAGCCGCCGAGTCCGCTCGACCGGGCTCGAGGCCGAACGGCACATCGAAAAATGTTACGAATCTCCAGAAAGCATCTAGTTACATCCAAGTGCCGTGGAACGATAAAAGTTCCCTAACGCTCCTCCCGCCCGTTTAACCGAATCTGCGTTTCGGGTATGAAAATAAATCTACCGTTGAATCTCATTGAAAGCCGTCGCACGGGGAGGGCGATAAAAAATAAACAAAAATAAAAAAAAACGGAAATAATCGTAGGAACGCTCCGAGGTACCAACTTATGCCATTCGGACCGGAGAGTCTGAGAAACTTTGGACGTTCCATTCTTAAGCTCCGAATAAAAATGCAAAAAAAATTGAAAAAAAAAAAGATTTCAAGTCGGAACAAGAGCGAGGGCAATAAAAAAAATCAAGCAAGAAGGCTCTCGCGGTGGGAGAGGAAAGACGAGAGTTATGGCAAGGAATACCGTGAGCACGACCGGCTCTCAAGCCGAGAAACTTTTCTGAATCGGCAATTACGACGCTGAGAGATACGAGGAGGAAAACAACTCGATTCCGGCCGGAGCCGGTGGTACTCATACCTATACATATGGCTTCTCCCTGGTTTCTCGGAACACCCGGACTCCCGAGAAACTAGACGGAGAGAAGTAGAGGGGGGGGGGGGGAGGGGGCGAGGTAGCGCGAAAAAATAGTAGGTAAAGAATACAAAAGGGCGCGAAGAAGAGAAGAGAACTCACGAGGATTTCTGGATGAAGAGGTTGCGGCTCGAGCTAAGGGGATGAAAAACTTTGAACCGGGTGCAAGCAAACTCTCTGTTTCGCCCCGGAGCCCTCGAGCGAATTTTTCCATCGGTGGTAATGGTTAAAAGAAGAAAAACGAAAAGAGGAAACATAAGCACATTGAGAAAACAAGACAAGTGCATGGAAAAGTGAAGTCAGCAAGTGAGAGAGAGACGTTAGAGGGAGAGGGAGTGAGACTAATGCCGGAATCCCTTCTAGTGAAATAATGCAAAACTCGCTTCGCCGTATGCTCCTCCCGAGACTCGGGTTGCCGTTTCATTTTTTTTTTCTTTGTCTTTTTTTTTTTTTTTTTTTTTTTCTCAAACTGTGTTGGGGTACATTCGCCCCTCCACCTCGCCGCGCAGGGCTTTGAAGCTTTTCGTATAATCTCGTAAGTATACGGGAACACTAGCTGCGAGAAATGAGTGCGCGTGTACGTACGCGTAAACACAACGGCTTTGGAGAATGAGAATTTGTCGAGTAGCGGTGAGACCGTGCACGAGTTATTGAAATGAGATGAAGGTGCATAAACTTTTGCAGTTTTTTTTTAAGCCCCATGGTATTACCACTTGAAATATTTTTTCAATGTGAAATATCTTTACTCTTTTAGACAGGAGTATCAATTTATCTGTGAAGTAAGTAAAAACTATAATTGTAAGGGCCCACGGACTCAAACCGGTGGGCCTTTTGTCAATGGATATAATTATCTAACAAAATGAGTATAAGATAATAGCTGTAAAAATGTTGTCAATAAATTATCTCTCACTACTACTTATAATAATTATAAATTGAAAAGGACGTATGGTATTTTTAACAATAAAAATATATTTTCTCGTGTGGATTTCACCCAAGAATAAAGTGTTTAGTCCCGCCAAACGTGAGTCTCAGAAACTTTTGAACACTTCTCGATGGGATAAAAAAATCTGAAAAAATCAAGTGTATGGGCGGTGCTACAAAGATTGTTTTTGAGAAATAATAATTCCAATTTGTCATTAACAAATTGCAGATAATTATTATTCAACAAATTACCCTGCAACTTAACTATTCTTCTTCATAAAAATAATTCATTTATTTTTCTGAATCCGTACGAATTTTTTCTGAATTTTTTGTAATCTTTGAACATTGCGTTTTTCCATAGCTTGAACATAGCAAAAACGCGATTTTCAACCGCCAAAGCAGCTACCCGCAGATATAAGACCAATGCAGCTATGTCTCTCACACTCCTGGCTCCGTAGAGTGATTTTCACTTCACCTTAACCCGATCGATCGTGATTGTTGAAATCCGCCGGCAATGGTCTCAGCGTCGACTTTATTTACCTGACGCTGATTATGTTTTCTGGATAAACCCTCAAGTGTATCGTTTGCGCAAGTCGAAATATAAATTCCGTCCGGGAATCGAGGGGGTTTGCCGATCGGCGTAAGAAATCGCGAGGGCGTGAGCTGATGGCACATCCGTAACGCAATGTTTCGCGGAGTTGGATGGAGAGAAGGCGGGAGAGTGCCGGATTTGACCTCCGACCGCACGTACAACGTGACTATCGATCTCGGTGCGGTCGAGGAGGTTGCTGCCTGCCCGCCGTTCCTCGGCTATCGAGATCTGGCACCGGGTCAGCTCGCCCTTCTCCGAGCTTCGACCACCGAGTCCTGGATGGTGCTGGTTACTCGCCCGACAGAAGCCAACCTTTCTCGTGGCCGACCAACGACGCTAGTCGTGTTACCAGCACCAGACCATTCTTCAGTGAATAAGAGCCACGAAAAATAATGTAATCATTCGTGCCGAACACTCATATATTTTCTGTCCATTGCCTTTTTCCTGAATCTTCGGTACAGAAATAATCGTGAATAATTATTTAACCCTTTGAAGCATACATTTTTTATTGTAAAACATTTGTTTACTAGTAGGGGGACCGGGGCAAAATGGGGAAGCGAAGAAATGAAACTTGCTACAACGATACCGATACCATAGATCCATTGCTTGTCATACAAAAATTGTATTGGCACCCGTTTTAGAAGGATGTTTAAAAAAATCACCAGAAACCATTCTTCAATGGATAAGAGCCACGAAAAATAATGTAATCATTCGTACCGAACACTCATATATTTTCTATCCATTGCCCTTTTTCCTGAATCTTCGGTACAGAAATAATCGTGAATAATTATTTAACCCTTTGAAGCATACATTTTTTATTGTAAAAAATTTGTTTACTAGTAGGGGGACCGGGGCAAAATGGGGAAGCGAAGAAATGAAACTTGCTACAACGATACCGATACCATAGATCCATTGCTTGTCACACAAAAATTGCATTGGCACCTGTTTTAGAAGGATGTTTAAAAAAAATCATCTGGGGCAAAATGGGGCACTCTTCGATTTGACTCGCGGCAACTTTTGTCAGCTAGATACAAAAAGTCCTGACGGCTAGACAGTCCTGACAGTGAGACAGTCCTGACAGCGATAATTTTGGGGTACTCCATTTTGCCCCGTATCGGTACACTGATAAAAAAAAACGGTTGAATCAACTAAGCTTCGGGCAGGGACGTTCAACTAAATATTTTGTTGGTACACCTAAATAATTGTTTAGGTCGACAATGTTTTGATTGATTTCACCAAAATATTTTTGAGTAATTAAAATATTTTGTTCGACCAACTAAATATTTATTTGAACGTCCCTGCCCGAATCTTGGTTGATTCAACTGTACTTTTTTATCAGTGTATCGCGTTCATTTTCCCCGTTTTGCCCCCCTTCCCCATTTTGCCCCAGTCTCCACTACAAAGTTTCAAATACATCGGTTGGTTATTAATGAATTTTTGTTTTAATTCAAAGACGAGTATCATTTGTGATACACCGTGCTTCAAAGGGTTAAAGAGAAGGAAACAAAATAAACATTTGTGCAGGGTGTCGGCTCGCCCTCCTCCAAGCTTCGACTACCGAGTCCTGGATGGTGCTGGTTACTCGGACGAGAGAAAAGAACCTTTTAACTTGATCGTTACGAGCCTGCAATTTAGGTCACTATAATAGTAATGTAAGGAAAGTGTGGGGGAAATAGTCGTGAATAATGATTCGAGAAAATAAAAAAAATGTATGCAAGTTATTTCACCAGAGTGGTTTATGCGGCGTAAATGACATATGGTTTATTCGAGGTCCTGCATCGTCCTCGAGCGAAGTGAAAAAGGGGAAGGTACTGCAAAGGTGCTTCACCTCGAGGGGGGAAGATAAACAGGTCGCGGGAATCGCCATTTCCTGTCGAGCGGATGGCATGCGGCCCGGTAGCGTCGCTCCATCGAACGACAGTGATGCACGACCTTTACTTCGTGCTGAAGTACGGCAGGAGAGCTGTGGCATTTTCATGCCACCGCTACGTACGCGATCCGGCGCCACTAACATCGAAATATCTTTCGCCGCGAGAGTTGACTTCTACGTGTGCTTCGCGCGAATTTCGATTCTCCGGTCACGCTCCCCGTGTCACGGGTATATCAACTGTCTAGTTATTTTTGGCACGCGAGACAGGTCACATAGTTTTCCTCTACTCCCGAGACGAATAGAGAGGACGCGAGAAGCCGAGAGACGGATTAGCGGAAGAAAATGCCGTGGGTGTGCCCAAGTAGTTTATCGAAAATTATAATGTAATAAAAAAATACTTTCAAGACATTCTTTTTATAATGTAAAAAGATTTTTTTTCACTTTTAAAAAGACATTTTCTAAAATATTTAAAGTGATGTTATTTTAAATATACTGTTAAGAATACAATTTATATCTATAGCAAGGGATAGCTTAGCCTTGCTTATACGAATTTAAAATCCGTTGATAACAAAGTGGAAAATTGCTTAGCGATTTACTGTCGCAGCTTCGCGGAAAGTCTGACATTACGTGATTTACCGAGCGTGCGCGGGCTAAGACATGCTTTCTTAGTGGCTCGAGAATTGGACACTTCATTACAAAATGTTTTACCGCACCTACTTCCTGTGTGTTACGCATGAGGTAGTTTTCATTTAAGTCGAAACTGTATATTTGTGTATACTTTTTGCAATTAAAAAAATATTTTAAAAAATATTTGTAACGATATTTTTTCAAATATTTATAACGACATGTTTTCAACATTTATAAAGATATAGGGGAGAGCGGGGCAAAATGGGGCAATAGGGCAAAACGGGGTTTTTGGGCAAAACTAAATTTTCCAATCATTTTTGGATCGGACAAGGTGGCAAAACTGGGCAGAAAAGCCTGATGTATCCGATAGGATCCAAAAATTGTTGGAAAATGACGTTTTGCCCAAAAACCCCGTTTTGCCCCGCTCTACCCTATTTTCTAAACCACGTGATGCTGTGGGAGAAATCGCGACACTCTGAACGTGCCTGCGTTGCAGTATCTCCGTTTGTAATTGCAGTATCACCGTTTATCCGGAGCCGCGTAATTATGTTTTGACTCGAACGATCTCGTCAGGATTTCGATGGGGTCGCATCGTTGATGAGAACGCGGTGTGTAACATTTTCGAGTATTTTCCCTCGGTTCCAATTAGCGCGGCCATTCGATTAATTCCAGTTAAACTAATATCGTAATTCCTAGCTCGTCAATTAATTCATAGGAGAGTGCCCGTGATAGTCTTTGATTCGTGTGCCCGGCCTCCTCGTCCCGCCCCGCGGTCGGCTGTACTCGCGCGATCGCTTAATCTCGTTCGCTCTGACCTCAGGGGAGGGGTTTTCATGGCTCGCGGCAATTTAGCCTGATCCACTAATCACCGTTCATACGCGGGTAAGCGAGAAATCGGTCGAGTGTTATTAATCAAGGAGGCCGTCGAAAGACCGTAGGGAGCCTCGAGTGAAACTCGGCGAGTCAAGAGAATTCCCGAAGGACACACAGTATTCACAAGTCGCGAAAACGAACCGCATAGTTTCAACGCTGCGAAATGCAAAATGGCGGAAAAACCGTAGCTCGATGAATTTTTTTTACCCTCATTGCTGTTGGCAGGTTCGGTACGTTCTTTCCGGATATTCGGACGGCGAGCTGGGTGGACTGCACACGGGGAAAAACACCGAGGGAAGAGCCATAAGCCGAGTAAACAAACACGTACGAACGCCTGTGCACTGTGGATGAGAGCTTCGCTCGTTGTGATCTACCGACGCCGAGCGTTCCCCCTCCTCCTCCTCTTCCTCGTCCTTGTTTTTTTCACCGCTTTCTCTCATCGTTCTCGTTCTCCGCTTAGCTCGGCTATTTAAGCGAAACTTCCTCCCACGGAATTTAATTTTGCCACGGTAATTTACGAGTAACGCGGGAGGACTTTCGGGACGCCGCGCACACCGCGGATGGACACAGACGAGCGGTTGCCTAGGCACTGGCGGTTGAAAACAGTTTGGCCAACCGTCGAGCGTGAAAATCATGTTACTCGCTGTCCGCTCTTCGACGACTGCGTTCGCTGTGTGTAAACTGTCCGCTCGCGCCGTAATACACCAACGCAAGTCGTGAAATTTCAGTTTTAACACTCACTCACTCACACTCTCTCTCTATCTCTCGCGGGTCATTCTTTTTTAAAATATGTATATGTAATTAGTTAGAGAAGACGACCGCGTTTTGCAAACCTCGGGAACAAAGCAAGTTAGACACTATAGCGTACGTTGAATACTTTCCGTAAGCGACTTTCCCTGTCCGGGCGCCGTTACGAGTCGCGCGTGGGAATTTTGGGAATAGCCGCAAAAATGACCGTAATTTAAGCGTGCAAAATTACAATCCATG
Source organism: Ichneumoninae sp. B BG-2022a (assembly GCA_030522725.1). Classification (NCBI taxonomy): domain Eukaryota; kingdom Metazoa; phylum Arthropoda; class Insecta; order Hymenoptera; family Ichneumonidae; species Ichneumoninae sp. B BG-2022a. The sequence goes on from JAPYZD010014853.1 coordinate 8,511, forward strand.
ATTTCGCAGGTCCAGCGATAGTTTAAAACTCAATTCTTAATTTTTATATGAAATGCATTATGTCGTGTAACGGATGCCCGTAAAAATTCGGTTTTGTATATTAAGCATTTAACATTTATTTGATTTTTGCTTTGCTAAAGATAATAAATGATATTTTGGTTATGAGTATTTTGTTTACGTAAAACTCGATTGCTGCCTTCGGACAATAAAATAATATTTGGTTTTGCTCCAATAAAAAATTTCAACTTTCAATCTTGTGTTTTTGTCATATTATCCCGCATTCGCGGATCACCGAGTCACACCCAGAAAAAAATTTTTTTTGTCGGCCACCGTTTATTTGGTTTAAGTAAAATATTTATTTGATTTAAATAAATATTTATTTAAATTAAGTAAAGAGTTACTTAAATGAAATAAGTATTTATTTTAATATAATACTTAAGTAATATAAACGGTATCCTCGACTTATTACCTATGGTTCGATACCAGTGTAAGTTGTAATACAGTGATTGGCAATAAATCGAGTGCACCCGTGTATATTTTTTTGAAATCACAACAGGTTACTACTTCGCGAGATTAATAATTTTTTGAAGGATTTTCACAGTTCACCATTTTTACTCGATGACGTGCAATATGATATTAGAAAAGAGTACAAACGTAATTTGCGCTTGTACTCTAATAATTAATTTCTAATTCATTTTTCTTCGAAACGATTTTTCATATTATAGCATCGTTTCGGAGAAAAATTGATTACAAATGTTAACTTCGTCGCTCGCGCATTCATACTCGTTTAGCCCCCCCTTAAAACTTAAAATGTACATTTTTACTTCCACGTTACCCTCGTTTTTATGAAGTTTTCCCGTTACCCGTCGACGGCACACGGTACGTTTTGCCCCGTCACCGTTACGAGCCTGCCTCATACTTGAGAGCTGTCTCTCCCGCTGCAAGCGAAACTTTGATCGAACAGCGCCAACACAACAACGTCGAGACCTCTGTGCAGCTAATAGTTTGCCTCGTCCCTCACTCTTTGCCGAGCGTGTTCCGCACTTGGGGAACTTTGATGCCGAATAACCGAGGTGCGGGAACGGCTTTTAGCGTGCGACGCGACTTGATGAATAAAAAATTTTACGCAGCAATTTGAAAAGTCGACGGGGGCTCTATGGACCGTGCAGCGAACCTCGTCCGCGACGAGTTAACGTTAAAGGACCGCGCCGGCTTCAACCTCTCTTTCGCTTTGTTGCCTTTTTCGACGAGGCTCGCTGCCTCGTAAACTCCGTCGCGAAAATTGCTCGTGTTTTGTCGTCGAGCTAAAAATTAATAAGCTGCCGGAGCTCGGCATAATAGCGATAAAAATTTAATATCTCCCCCCCCCCCCCTTACCTCCCCCTTCCCTAGACAAAGGATCCATTTAACGGTGCTTTGAAACCGTGACTTCGCAACGGATTCAATATCGCTGCGAATTGTAGTGTGCGACGAACTTTTGCGCGAGTCTTTCGCAGCGCTCATTTTTTTCGAACATTTTTACGTCAATCACAGTTTGCTAAACTAAAATTCATTTGATCTGTTCTTTATGCCTGTGCGGCCGACCGTTGTGGACGTCGCGCTGCGCACCGGAACTGGCAGACGGAATACCCTCGGTCGAGGATTAATTTAACGGTTTTAATTTTCCACAGTTAATTTATAGCGTCCGTGTACGCCGAAGCGGCGGCGGGCCGCCCGGACACGGCGGGTAAACAGTTCACGAGCTCCGGCCGGCGCGCAGCAGTTGCCAAACTTCGAACAACCGGTCCTTTACCTCCGGCAATATTTTCCCTTTGTTTTTACGTCTCCCCGTCTCCATGTTTCTCTCCCGGTTTTTTCATATTTCGCCAAACTTTTCCGTCGGACACTTGCCTCGCAACGGGACGTCGACGTGTTTCGTTACTTTCGGGTAAATAATGATAGCGGCGCTGATAGTCGAGAAAACGGAAAAAAAAATGAAAAAGTTACCCGGTCAAGTTCTCGTCGACTATCGGGGAAACTCGTTAAAAATTTCACCCCGACGCATCGACGGGTCGCTGGTCGAGCGGGGACGGCCCTTCCAATCGTTATCGATTTCGCGCAACGAGTCGAAAAAGCTACCGTAGAAAAAAAAAAAATAAAGCGGGAACTCCCACGGGTATCAATTTCCATGCGAAATTCGGACTGCATTATGCAAAAACGTTCTGTCCCCGTTGCCTCGAGCGTAGGAAAAACGATTTGACAATTTCATTCGGCAATATCAACGTCATTACTTTCGTTCAGTTGAGTTAACTGGTGATGGCTGCGAGGCGACCGTAACTCTCGTCCGCGCGAGCTAGTGGGAAAATATTGTAATCGCTACAGACGAGATTACATTTTCCCAACTCTCGCTCTCGAGCCTCCGCAGTTATCTCTGTGACGACTCCGTGCGGATATCGTACGTACTAGACTCCGTACGGGCAACAGTAGACTCCGACTAGGCGACGTTATATGTATGTACTCGTAACTTAACGTACATTTAGCAAACTCGCGATAGTGGATTCCAGTGGACACTAGATCCCGAGGCTCTTTCGACCTGGCGGTAACGCTATAATGCACAGTTTTCTCCGCATTGGAATAGCAGGGTACCGCGGGGCAAAATGGACCTCTGGAATAGGCAAAACATTTGAGAAAAATTCGGAGGAACAAAAACGTCTCATCTCACATAGACAAAACGA
>JAPYZD010014895.1:0-10994 GCA_030522725.1 Ichneumoninae sp. B BG-2022a
CCCCCCCCCCCCCCGCGTCGGGGCCGGGGGGGGGGGGGGAGTTGAAGTGACTGTCGTTCTCAAACAAAATGCCCTTTCGTGGATCCTTTTGGCTCAATATCATGGAAATTTTTACAGAAAATTTGCAAATGTGATTCGCACTTTGATTATACGATTGTTTTAATTTGTGTTTTTTTTTTTACAAAGTTCGTCGACCTTTTTTGGCTCCACTGTATAGGAAGTACATATTGTGACGTTGAAGGACGAGGTATTAATGGTACAACAATTACTATAAAATGTCAGCTCTATTTATCATTATTCATCAAGGTGAGAATTGTAACGATTATTTTATCGGTGAAATTTCAAAATTCAAAGAGATTATTTTATCGGTGAAATTTCAAAATTCAAAGAGGTCTTTTAAAAGGAAATTTAGAGTCCTCGATGAGTTTTCACAATAGAATTAATATTTTGAGTTCTCTGATGCCGAAATCTGAATTTCTTTTTTTTCCGGGCAGCCAAAAAAAATAGAAAAAATAGTTTCCTCTATGAGGAAGCGAAAATTTGACCCGAACGGCAGGAAGCGTGTTTATAGCCTCGCGTACGCAGGAAGGATACGAGCAAGATTTTTTAAAAGCAAACTGAAGCATTAAAATTGATGGATGCTGATGATGTAAAATAGATGACAGAAGAATGGAGGGAGGGGAGGGGGGATGAGCTGGCCCGATCAATCTACATCCGTTACCACTTGCCCGTCCGAACGAACAGCGACGTGAAAGCTCTCGTGACATTCCACCCTCGTCGCCGTCGTAACGTGCACCGAAATACTGCATCGTGTCTGCTGTACCGACGCAAACTTCTCGCGATGCGTGACAAAACACCATATATTTTTTTTTTTAGGACGCATCTTTTTTTCGGTCCAACACCTCGTAACTTCCAACCGCAAGCGTCATATAGAACGAAAGATGTTTCCCCGTTCGTTTTTTGTGTTTTTCATGTGCATTTTTTTTTTTTGTCAATGTTATTTTTTTCGGAAAGTTTGAAAGTGGGAAAGTCGTTAATGGTCGAACAATATTGCCGGTTAGGCGAGTTGATGGCAAAGAGATTTTCAAAAGCGGACACAACAGCAAAGCCGAATCGACGTGGTTCAAGGTTGGCCAATTTCTGGAGGATTGAAACGGTTAATTCATAACTGGAATTAATATTCTTTTTTTTTAGAACACGTTTTTTCGAAATGCAAGAGTTCCTGTTTTTCATGATAATTTTTTTGTTTCATGTTTTTTTTCCGAAAGGGTTGAAAGTGGGAAAGAGTTAATGGTCGAGCGATGCGGTCGGTTAGGCAAGTTGATGACAAAGGGATTTTTAAAAGCGCAGCGAGGCAGAATCGACATGGAGCAAGGTTGGCCAGTTTCTAGAGGATTGAAGCGGTTGATTCATAACTGGGATTAACATTATTTTTTATACAACACGTCTTTTTTTATTGCAAGAGTTCCTCTTTATCGTTTTCATTTTATTGGTGTTTTGCTTCCGAAATGGTTGAAAGTGGGAAAGCGTTAATGGTCGAGCGATGCGGTCGGTTAGGCAAGTTGATGGCAAAGGGATTTTCAAAAGCGGACACAACAGGTCGGCGGAATCGACCTGGCCCAAGGTTGGCCAGTTTCTGGAGGATTGAAACGGTTAATTCATAACTGGGATTAACATTCTTTTGTCTAATCTAACTTTTTGTCCAAAGGGGACGAAATTGGCCAAAGAGTTGATGGTCGAGCGATGCGGCCGGTTGGGCAAGTTGATGGCAAAGGGATTTTCAAAAGCGGACATAACAGGTCGGCGGAATCGACGTGGTGCGAGGTTGGCCAGTTTCTGGAGGATTGAAACGGTTAATTCATCGCCGGGCAACCCGGGGGAGAGTCCGACAGGTCGGAGGAAACACAGGGAGGTCGCAGAGCGCTCGGAGGTGGAGAACTCGCCATGCCGTCCACTGGCAAGGGCTTTGCCCGCTTTGGTTCTCCGGTGTCAGGTTGGCGAAGGCGCGGAACGCAGACCGTAGTCGCGTCTGTGTGCAGGGCTGTTTGTCCGTGTGTAGGCGGGAGTTTGGATGTGTGCGGTCGCACGGAGCCTCTCAGGAGCGTTACCTGCACAGCAGCATCAGCGATACCCTGTCAACCCCAGGGAGGCCAAGACCAACAGGCAAACCTCCCCATATGCCGTACCCCAGTCCCACAGAGACTTGACTTCGACGTACGTCCGAGGCGACGAATCTTTGATCGCGTTTGACCAGTGAATGGCGGATATCGTCGGTCGCAGTGGCAAACCCGACTACCTCACTCCGACCACTGCTCGTGCTGCTCGCACAATTCTATCAGTGAGTATGTTTGTAGCGAGAAAAAACATTTATTGGAAACACGATTCAATGTTTCTCGCTGCGTTCGCAACGTTTCATTGAACATTTTTTGAACATTTTTCCTTCCTCATAGAAGAAGCTTTGTTTTGGTGAAAAAAAAATAAATTTCAAGATTTTAATGAAAACGTGTTCAGAATGTTCGAAAACATCGAAAAATCACATTTAGAAAAAATGTCTGGATGTGTGTGTGTGTGTGTGTGTGTGCCAGGCCTCCAAAATTCAATCGTCTATAACTCAAGAACGGTTTTATCAGAAATTTGGCTCACATGTAGAGCAGTTGAGTGCCTCTGTTTGTTACAATTTATGCACTAATTGAAACATTCGTTCAGATTTTTTTTGTAATTAGCGTGGGGATATTTGAATTTACGCTATTGAGATTCGGTAAGTTTTGGCGCTTGGTTCATCTTTTTTGGCGCTTCGACGAGGTCGGTGTATGTGGTTAATTTTTGTTTTTTTTTTTTTTGATAAATGTGTTTATTGACTTACCATTTTGCGATGCTTTCCGCGGGCGGGGGAATCTGCAACTGAGGGAAATAACGATCCGTTGTAATCATGAATAGATGGGAGACATTTTTTTTAATTGTAAAAATTGAAGAACGAAAAGGGATATTTCGAAATTCAGAAACATAAATGTCAACCCTAGGAAAAGAACTCACTATGTCAATACAGAGATATTTTCAATATAGACACTGTTTTTTGTTGAAGAAAAAACGGAAACTTAGAAATTCAAAAAAGTAAATGACATCGGTCGGAAAAGGACGCACTATGTCGATACAAACGTATGCACATGAGAGTTTTAAGTAAATTTACCTCAATAGAACAAAAAAAGGTAATTTGGACCTTGGTCCAAAATGGATCTGAAAATATCGAAGGAAAAAAAAATAAAAAAAAGGTCGTTTGGACCGTCATCCAAATCCAAAGGTCATTCGAAAACTCAGAGAAATTCAGATGAAATAAATGGGGACATAGGTAGGAAACGGGCGCACTATGTCGATACAAAGGTATGCATATGAGCATTTTAAATAAATTTACCTCAAAAGAACAAAAAACAAGGTAATTTGGACCTTGGTCCAAAATGGTTTCGAAAATAGAGAAGGAAAAAAAATTTAAAAAGTTCATTTGGACCGTCATCCAAATCCAAAGGTCATTCGAAAACTGAAATGGTCAAAACGGACCCATTTTACCCGAAAACAGAAAAAAATTGAAATTACGAGTAGATAGTAAAAAAAGTATGCCAGGATTGATGTGTGGATCGTGAAAAATTTATTTAAAAAATTCGTAACAATCTGGATATTATTATTTGAAAAGCCTGATGTTGGACGGGAGCGGGGGAGGGGAGGGGGGCTATTCGTTGGCCGGCCTGAAACAATACTGCGTCGCCACGGCCGGGCACGGCGCTTTATAATTTTTATTATACGAGTTGATGGGGACCAGCCCGGCACATAATTATTTTCCTTGGAGCTTGAACCATTGTCTGAAGCAGAGTCGGTGACGCGGAGTTGCATCTGCGCGCGGTCCGTCCCGCCTGGCCCCGACCTCGACGCCGGCTATTCCGATGCCGACCGGAAGTGGCGGCAGCTGAGACTCCGGATGCAAGATGGCGGATACAACGTCGAGCCTCCCGTTAGCCGCGGGCCACCTCCGAGTTTTAACCACGCGCGATATCTCTGTCACTCTCTCTCTCACTACCTATTCGCGAGATCATCTCTCCCCGATACGCTGTTTGGACCATCGAATTTCCAACAAGCTTCATCCAATCTCATAATGCTTCGTGATTTTTTTTGTATTTCACAAATATTTTTTTATCTGTGAAAAAAGAGAACAATGAAATATTATTATTATTTTATAATTTTTTTTTCATAATTATGATCACTAACTCAGCCGCCTGATTAGCAAACTTGTTCGAGGTCTTCCTAAATGTCTTCCTAAAAAGATAGTGTTTGGACCATCGTATTTCCAGCAAGCTTCATAAAATGCAATGCTGCGTGAATTTCGCTCTTTTTTATTTCCCAATTTTTTTTTTTTCAACTATAAAGAAATAAAATGATAAAATATTATTATAATATTATGCCGTAATTCTTTTTTGCAATTATGATCAGCGGTTCGGCCGACCGGGGTTAGCAAACTCGGCCGACGTATTGTTCTTCGTAAAAGCATAGCGTCCCGTTTATTCGAACAAAATATGACAATAAAACAAAGAACAATGACAGAATGGGATAACGTAAACGCGGGTTGAAAATATACATTTTTCAACAACGCTTTGGTGAGCTTCGAGCAGGGCGAGAGAGATAGAAACCGAGGTTGGGATTGTTCGTTTGATCGATACTGGACTGACTTCGCTCGGTCGCAGCTACGCCGCTGATACGCGTTGGTTCGTCGAGTCCGCCGACTAACATCACCCAAACAACTTTCGATGCAATCATTTACCACAAACTCTCAAATGATAACCGCGAAGTGACATTTTTATAAATAATCATCCACATATATTTTTCCCAAGTGTTAAAATTCCGAGCAACGGCGAGCACAATGTCGGACTCGAAGCGGGCCAGCCGGATCAGCAGAGCCGTAGGAAAAATGAGATTCGTAACGGGAACCAAGTAAGAGTCTTCCCCCAAATACCAAAAGTAAATTCACCTTTTTCAAACGTTTTCAAAAATCCTTATACGCGAATATATCAATGTAACAATATTAATATATTAAGGGAATACGTCACAGATCGCCGTTTCTTAATGGTGGGGGGTGATGCGGGCATGTTGCTGGCAATGGTTGAGGCCTAGGTATTTATTCATATACAGGTTCGAAGCTCCTTCAACTCTTAATATCTTCAAAAATATATGGGCACACCTCGATTTTATTTTTTTAACGCGTCCGTAATAATGTTGTAATGTTATTTTTAAAAAAATTCTAATACAGTAGTCTGGAAACATATATGTTTTAAAAAAGAGTGTTGCTTTGCACGGGGCCCTATGCAACTCATGCTAATTGACACAATTTTAAGTTCATGTATCTCGGAATCCATGTGGGGAAAAAAATATTAGAAATTCTTTTGAAAAACCTCATTCATTGCTTTATAACACTTGTGATTTTTAGTTCCAAAAGTAAAAAAGTCGTGGTGTGACGTATTCCCTTAATGGCAAAGAAACAACCCTTAAAAAATCGAAACCGGTGCCATCCGGAGTCTAACAAGAATAAGACATCATAATAACACGCTACACAACCCGCGTAATTCACTACGATATCAAGCAATTAGCATCAATCCTATAACAATAAGAACACAACAACTCAATCAAAGGTTTACACACTGATGAAAAAAGAAAGATACAGAAAATTATAACGCTGACATATATCACTTTGCGAATATGATGTTACATTCCAGCGATCGAGTTAGGAATATATAATCAATTTCGATAAGAAAAAAAATAACTTAGGTTAAGTGCGTAATTTATAATTTTTTAAAAATAATGTGTTCGGTGACTAATGCACCAGATATAAACGGACATGGCACCATATACATTTTTTTCACGCACTGATCACGCACTAAACATCGATAACAGAAAAATAAAAACACGAATAAGTACGATTATAAACAATTCTGGGCTTCTCGCAGGCAGTCCGGAGTAAAAAGGATTCTTGTTTCTTATTGGCTAATCGATATGACACCGCGAACTATGAATGTGTTTATCGGAATATGGTTTATTTACGTGCGTTTACATTTTAGCTTACATTTTTTTGGCACAAACATAGATCATCATTCAAAGAATCAATATGCCAAATTTGTTTAAGTAATATTTTGTCGTTTAGACAAACACTGGCGCCTTCGACAACATGTCAAAGTGAGTCTTCGCAGTGAAACGCTTAACTCCCGTTTTTGCCCGGAGGGCATTCGGGAGTTAAAAATACGATTGAATCAACTAAGATTCGGGCAGGGACATACAACTAAATATGTTGTTGGTACAGCTAAAAAATGGTTTAGTTCAACAATTTTTTAGGTGATTTCACCAAAATAGTTTTTAGTCATAAAAATATTTGGTTCTACCAACTAAATATTTATTTGAACCTTTAACCAAAAGTCGCGGTGACATACGTTCAAAGCTGTTATTTGTTTGATACAAATAAAGCATTGTTTTGTTAATCGACTATTTGCTTCAATTTATTCAAAATTTGTCGACTGAAACAAACATTTTTGTTGTACCAACAAAAAAACACCTTTGTTGTACAACAATACACCTTCGAATGTATGTCACCGCGCATTTGCTTAATTCAACCATTTCTTTTTCTCAGTGTAGTAGCAGTAAGTGTGTGTACACTTACTACTACTACACCGAAAACAAGGTTTGGTAATATCAAACTAAGCTGCGGTTGCGGGTGGCAAAAAAATATTTGGTCGATTGAAAGAAATATTTAGTTGATTGAACGAATATTTAGTTGATTGAACGAATATTTAGTAGTTTGACCGAATATTTAGTTGGTTTAATAAATAGTTACTTGGATTTAACAAACATTTTGTTCAATCGACAAATATTTCTTTCGCCACCCGCAACTGCAGCTTAGTTTGATATTACCAACCTTCTTTTCGGTGTAATATATTAATATAACGGGTTACATATTATAGGTCGTTATATATTAATATAACAAGTAAATTACGAAAAAATAAAAAATAAAAAATTCTTTGAATTGCCAGATGGGAGTTGCCGATCGGCGGTTCGAAGCCGTACTGGAGGAAGATCTGCGAGGGTATCGAGTCGAGAGTCGCGAGAGTAAGAGAGTCATCGGTTTCCCAATCGCCTATCCTCAATCCGGCGGTATTCTCGATTCGTTCCTCGGCGAGCGGTCCCGACATAAACGTTTACGATTTCGCGGAGGATAATACCGCGACGGGGCTCGACGGTTCTCCCGTCGAACCGATCGTCGCGGTGTATCCGCCCCCGGCGCGATCGCCCGAGCGCGCTGATCGGCGCACGGTAAAATTTCTCTACGACCCAGCGAAAGAGCCATCGAACGATAACCCGGAATCGCCGAACTCCTTGAGGAGACTCGAAAGACTATGGAGGATGACGAAACTCGTTAACGATTTTCTCTCGAGTACGCAGAATCGCGTGCGACCGGCATCGTCGAGGAGCCAGCGATCGACCGGGCAAAGATCGTCGCCCTCGATCCGAGGCACCTCGATGAGAGAACGATCGCCTGAGGACCGATCTGGGACCGACTCGCCGATCGTCCCACCAACGCCTCAACCATCGCCGCGAGAATCCAAGAACGAGGCCATCGAGACCGGCGAAGAATCGATCGCTTTCGCTGGAAAGGCCGTAGGATTTTCGGACGACATCGCCGAAAGGGATTGTCAGCGATTCGACCTGGTCGAAGAAGCCCCGAGTCGGAGGACGGAGAGACCAAGGGCTCCCAGCCTGAGCGTCGCGAGCGCGCTGCCCAGCTTCGGCAGGGTCGTCATATCGATCGAGGACATAGACTCGAATGAGGAGGCTGAGGAAGAACCCGAAACCGGAGAAAACCTCATCACCGGTGGCAACGATCTTCATCCAAAAGATTGTCTCCCACCGATCCCCGAGGATCCACTGAGAAAAATGATGGTATCTCCTACTGTAGCGAATAGTTTCCAGGGGGAACGTCTATATGAGATATTCCATACGGTTTCGAACGGTCAAAAACCTGACCTTCTCCAAAAATGTGTAATTTCACCACAATTCATGATTATTTAGTAAGAGTTTTTGTAATTTTTTTCTGAATTTTTGGATCGTATTTTTTTGAGATATCGAAAAATTGAACTTTTTTTCAAAACCCCTATATCTTAAAAACTATTAGCACATATTCAACTGATTAAACTATAATTATGGTTGCAACCATGATGTTTTGTCATTGTTGTAACTATAAAATGTAAACGTTCATAATAGTTTTTAAGACATAGGGGTTTTTTAAAAAAGTTCATTTTTTCGATATCTCAAAAAAAATACGATCCGAAAATTCAGAACAAAATTACAAAAACCCCTAGTAAATAATCATGAATCGTGGTGAAATTACACACTTTTTGGAGAGGGTCAGGTTTTTGACCGTTCGAAACCGTATGGAATACCTCATATAGATACTTTCTCATAGTATATATTCAACTGATTAAACTATAATTATGGTTGCAACCATAATATTTTGTCATTGTTGTAACTATGAAATGTAAACGTTCCGCCTGGGCACCATTTTTTTCAGAAAAAATTCAGTCTTGTTGCTTTTACTATGTACTTTTTTCTCAGTGTCGAAAGCCGTCCCAGGATTACCTGCGAGTACCGGAAATGAGAACCGCCAGCCACGCTTCCTACCCGATCGAGGATCGGCCCAAGTTCCAGCGGAGGACGGAGGCGGCGAGGCTGCTGGAGAAGTCGAGGATCATCAAGGAATCGCAGGTTCTGCGGAGGAAGCGTGTTTTCTGGCCCCGAGAATCCTTGATCAACGTTTTCCGGGCGCTCAGGGCGATGAAGCGCGGGCTGCGTTCGAGGGCTCGGATCGAGTCGGAGACGAATCGGTTCTTCGCTGCGCCGATGGAGATCTACTCGCCGAGCGGCAGATCGTCGATGTCGAGCGAGGACGGCACCGATTTCGAGGAGAACGACCTTAACGAGAGAGCCGCGTGCGGAGAGACCGATGGATCGGATGGGAAGATCGGTGGCGAGTCCGAGTCCTCTTACGCCAGTGTTCGCGAGAGATTGATGCGAAACGCCGGATGCCGTTTTGGTAAGGATTTCCAACCAGCCGGAAGTGCCGGTTACGACGCGGAGGATGCATCGATTTTCTATGACGATTCGAGCGGAGACGAGTTCCGGGAAAAGCCATCTCAGGCGAAAACAAATACGCTCCATCCGATCGACGTACCGAAGCTGGCGAGTGTTTTTCCCAGGATGACGGCCGACAGGTGTCTCGCCTGCATGTGCCGATCGCTGGGCGAGGCAGATCGGTGCCGAAAACCGGAAACTGACGGGTTTCATGGAAACTATACCGAGTCGGTTTTAGTCGATGATCTACCGATCGAGGATCTCAGGATGCGATCTTCGAACGGGACTTCGTTGGAAGGATCTTATAGGCAGTTTGGAAGTATCGAATTGAAGGGGACAGTGACGGAGGATCCTGGAGAGACCGCGGTTAAGATTCCTCCGGCTTCGGTGCCGATTTCCGAGGCTAAGGCGCTGAAGAGGACATCGGTGGTCGATGATCCGGATAGATCGCGGGCGATCGGTAAATCACCGGAAAAACGTATCATCAATGTCAAATCGCTGGTGTCGCCGTTGTTGCTGGTGTCGGATCGTTCCAGGTCGATTTCCGATCAGGACGACTCGGATCAGGGATGCGACGCGTCGGGAAACGAAATCGGCCTGGCGGCGGGCTCGACCTCGAAGCATCTGGCGCCGTGCCACATGCCGATCAATCTCAGGCCTAGTCTGGAGCCTTTGAAGGCTCTGCGACACAAGAAGTCCCGATCGATCGGCTCGCGGGTTGCCTCAGCGGAGAAATCGGTCGACTCGGCCAACGACGACGACGACGACAGCGTCGACGAAGGTGCCGGCAGAAAGTTGCCGGTCAGATCGGATGCCGATCGAGCTTGGGCCGAGACCGGACGTTCCGGAGAGGAATCGGCGATAAGCGCCGACATGGAGAGGGAACTGCTGCGATCGATGATCGGTAACGGAAGCGCGCCCGAGACGAGTAAGATTGGTCGGAGCGATTTTCGTCGGGACGAGGAAATCATTACCGATCACGAAGTTCTGGAGATATCTATAAAGTGCATAGGGGAAAATAAACGTACCAGGGAGATTCTCGAGATTTTGGGGAGGGAATACGCGAAACGGTTGTCGGAAAGGGGTTGCCAATCAAACCGCGCGCCGAACGCTCGTAGGAACGAAAGAATAGCGAAAAATTTACTGAACCTCCTTGTCGATTCGAGGAATTACTTGAATCGGGGAAAGTGGCCGAACCAATCTAACTCCAATCTGTCTTTCTCCTCGAAACAGCCGGCCCTGACCAATTCCCGACAACTTAGACGTATCCTTCCCTTGAAATCCTACAACCTTGTCGCGCCTATACTGGGAATGGCGGAGTGGTATCCACGCCGGAAGGACGTAACTCGGGAATCGACCAAGAGAAATCGACGATTCGTTAGACACACACCAGAGGATTCTTCGCGGAAGGAATTCAGCGGCAGTGTCTACGATTTGATAGTGAGCTTTCATCATGTGTTCTATAACAGGAATCTTTTGTCATTTTTAGTGCCTGCGAAGCGTGCCAACAATTTCTATGCACCACATTTTTTTACACCCGTACGAGAAATAATATTAGCGTTCGAGAAGTAAAATTCGCGTGCGAGAAGTAAAATTCGCGTGCGAGAAGTAAAATTCGCGTGCGAGAAGTAAAATTACCGGGAGAGAAGTGAAATTAGTGGGCGAGAAGTAATATTAGCGTGCGAGAAGTAAAATTCGCATGCGAGAAGTAAAATTCGCATGCGAGAAGTAAAATTCGCATGCGAGAAGTAAAAGTCGCATGCGAGAAGTAAAATAACGTGCGAAAAGTAAAATTAGCGTGCGGGAAGTAAAATTACCGGGCGAGAAGTAAAATTACCGCG
>JAPYZD010015231.1:0-11079 GCA_030522725.1 Ichneumoninae sp. B BG-2022a
ACCCCCCCCCCCCCCCCCCCCCCTGGCCAGGAAACCTTCTCACGGCATGCACCAGATAACCCCCCCGAAGGCTGCGATGTAACGGAGTACGAAGACGTGTGTGTCTGTGCGCGAATTCCCCTGGAATTTCCCTGAAGAAAAGGACCAGAAGATACACACAGAGCCGGAGGGTTGGGAGGGTTGGAAGGGCCGGTAATTCGTAGAGCTGGATGAAACTGCGAGAAATACGTACCTACTTATACCCTGATGTCTGCATAGACGGCCTCTCTCCGTCGGTCCCGGGGATGCCGGGGAGAAATCCGCGCGGAAACGTGGGACAAAGTTTCTCATAGAAGAGAGGAACGATGAAGAGAGTCTGAACGGTGACTCCGGCTCGCGCTCTCTCGCTCGCCTGTGTGCTCCAACGTACGGAATCTCTTTCCGGATGCTCGACTATTGAAATTCGATGGAAGCATCCAGACGTAGCTAGTTCTGCGTCTCAGAATTCCGTTTTCTACTACTTCTGCTCTCGCTCTCTCCCGGTCTTCCTCTCACCCTTTCTGTACTCTCGCTCCAAGCCCGGCCGCTGTACTCGCTCTTCCACCAACGATTAGGCTTTGCCGTCATTAAAAGTTTATAAAGAAGTTGCTGAAGTCGCGACGTGGTTCGCGGGGAGAGGCGTGAGGAGGGGAGGGAGCGAGAGAGAGCAGGGAGAGAGAGAAGGTGAGAAACTCGGTAGCAAGTTTTCTCATGTGCAATGCATAATGAGGGGGTGGGGGGGGATCAGACGGCGCAAAGGGCCTACAAATGAGACTCTTCTACCCGACGAGCTCGCCGTAGAGCTCGTCGCGTTTTCATCTTTGTATCGGTAATTGCGATAATCGTGACGATTCGTCGATCGCTTCGACTAATTTTTTTAATTCCGTCGTGATCGAATGTTTTTTGGGTTCTTACCTTGTTCATGATTCGGCGGGGATAGTCCCGCCCTGCGGGAGGCGACTCTGCAACAGAAAAATTTCGGAGTTAAAGTTTATCCAAGGAACTAGTGGAGATTTGGGTAAGTACATTTCTATCCTTCTCGCCTTTCCGTCAGATTCGTTGGAGTGGAAATCTAGGTCAGACTAACCACCGAGCACACCCGCAATTTTTTTTTATCGATAAGAGTTTGTATAAATAGGATCCGTCACAAATTCGTTCGCTCCGTTGATCGAACGATTTCTTTGGCAGCATTTCTTAGCCACACCCAGAAAAATAATGTATTTGACCGGCGCCTCGTAAATAAATATTTATTTGATTTAAATGAATATTTATTTGATTTAAATAACATATTTATTTATATATACTTTAACCTGAAGCAAAGATTAAAAAAGAAAAAGAAACATGTTTGCATATGTTTGACACATGTACAAACTTTTCTTTTTGCCGTGAGAGGGTAGGATAAAAAAAATTGATCTTTAAACCGGAGACTTCAACCCTTTGATTCATTGACGCACGAACGGGTCTTCTTTGAGCAACCCCTTTTGGGGTTGTAGCGTGCAGCACGTGCTATCTTTGGACCTTACTGTACGATCGAGCGCCAGCCCCGAATTCCCGTAATCTAATGAATGGGCCAAAACCGCCCCCCTCCCCTCCCACCTCCCCCTCCGATATCTTCCCGGGCTTCGGCTTCCAGCATCCCTTCGCCAGCTTTCCTTCATCCCTCCACTCGATACAATACACACACGCCAAATATGTATATTCAGTTTTCTGAGAATGCGCCCGTGTGCGCAGTTGCGTGTGAGGGTGAGAGATACGTGCTCCGCGAAAGCTCGTTCGTGCGTACGAAGGATCCCGAAGCTTCTTTAAAAAGGGACGGCGAAGGTGCTTGCGGCGAGACCCGAGCCTGCCCGCAATGTAGCCGGTCTCCCCAAAGGATAATTAATTATTTAGACATTATCGATGGCCAAAAGGATCGAGTCGGCCTCCTCGACTGCCTCAAACCCCAATTTTCCTATCTTTATCTTTTATAAAAACGAAAGCTGCGTACAATTTTTTGCCCCGACAGCTAAAAAGTTGCAAGCGCTACGCGCACATAGACTTTTTTTTAAAGAAATTGAAAATTGTGTACAAAAAAAAAACAATGGATATTTTTGCAAATGGAATTTTCAAGAAACATCCACTATTAACCGCACATAATGTGTGTGGAATTTCAGCTTGATCGATCGAAGCATTCCCGAGTTTATAGCGATTTGAATTTTTCGCATCTGAGTCACACATACATGCACTGTAAAAAAATGTTGTTTGAAAATTAATGAACAGTATTGGGAGCTTTTTTACATAGACCGTTTCTGAAGTTTCAAACACATGTGCGTTGCAATTTTATAGTAAAATTTATATTTTCCATTAACATTTTTGTAAATTCCAAGGAAAAGATTTGTAATTTTAATATCTGGTCTTTTCATTTTACAAGCAAAGTACATTGATGTTTAATTAATATGAATAATTTTAGCAAATTTTGAGTTCCAGTACATTAAATTTACAATTTATTTTTACCGCATCCGGAGATTTTTTCTAAATGCGATTTTTCGATGTGTTCGAACATTCTGAACACTTCTGAACACTCATTAAACCTCGAATTATTTTTTTCACAAAAATAAAGCTTCCTCCATGAGGAAGCAAATAAAAATTTTAAAAACGATTCCTCACGGCTTTCTCGCCCTGCCGGTCTCAAGCTCCTATCATTATCTTTTATTTAAAAAAATCCTTTATAAAAAAAATATCTTTATCCTTTGCAAAAAAAACCCACAATTTCTCACAAAATACATCGTGCCCGTTCTCATAATTATTTTCCTCCAGCGAAGATCATAAACACATATTTCGCGGTTTCAGACTGGGCGTAAATAATGAAAAGTGCTCTGGCAACATGACCCACCGCCACGTCGAGGGAATTAATTGTTTTCCCTTACGGTGGCGCGGCCAACAGAAACAGTAATAATAATAGCGGTCCTTGTCGCCTCGTTTCTGAGTTGGGTTTCCCTCCAGCTTTTTCGCCTCCGAATTCTGCTGTTCCACACTCGGACCGTTTGGTATATTCGTAAAGAATGAACTTACCAAAAAAAAAAAAAATGAGCCGAAGAAAACAGTGGAAATAAAAGGGTACCAATAGTAACAGCCCGAGCATGTACAGTCAAAAAAATATACGTAAATACACATATATACGAGATGAGAAAAGCTCAACGTTGAGATCAGCCATTCGCCTAAAGTTGGCGAATAATGTTTCGGACACGATGCTCGTCTGCCAGCTGAAAACGGTAGAAGGAGTCTCTTCTCCCCCCCCCCCGTCTCTCGTCGTCGTCCACCCTCTGACTTTAATCTCGCTCGCTCTTTCTCGTCCAACCCTTACGCGTGTCCGCCGCAGATTCAGACTCCTAATTAAGACGAGGGTGCGAGAGCGGGGGGCTCTTCGTGGAGGGGGGCGTGGGGGGGGGGGGGGTGCAGACTTTCGCCTGGGATCCGCTCTTGCGTACCCGTTGGGAGAGAGCGAGCGGGTCCGACGCGGCCAAAGCCCAGCGGAGAGGAGCGAGAACATCTCTGGGGCGGAGGGGCACAGTGCCGGCGGGGGCAGGACCAGGGCAAAGGGGGTGTAAGGAATATTGATCACGAGCACCAACCCTGCACGGACGCTGGGACCAACGGGGAGAGTGCGAGAGAGAGCGCTGATGGACCTTCCACGATCTCCGTGGCTTCTCTCTGATTATCTCCCTACTCGCACTGGCCACCACCGATGAACCGACAGATGCCGTAAATACAACCGATTACAATCATCTTGGAAGATCCAAGATTGTGAATAATATTTTTATTCAAGATAATAATAATAATAATAATAATAATGATATTCAGAACGCCTACAATACGAACAACACATTATCGACTCACAAGTGTGGCAAACAGGCTTGACTTGTCGCGTCTACTTGCTGGTCCAGAATCTACCTACTATACGCAGCTTGCAATAAAATCTTAAAATACGAATGAAATAGAGAAAAATGTATAGTAATAATTTTTAAACAAATTTTTTGTAAAATATACTGTTACACACAAAATATGAAACTTTATCTGAACTGTACAATATTATAAAAATGTAAAAGGGCTCAATAATAATAATAATAATAATAATATTAATAATATTAATAATAATAATAATAATAATAATATGTCGTGCGATATTTTTAGTTTTTAATGTAAATATTGAAAATAAAAATTGGGCGACGAATGATTAAGTGAGCTGTAATACAAGAAGTTGGCGACCGTCTGGAAAATCGTTGGGAGGACCGCGAAACGTTTTCTTCAGGTGAAATGAGCCCCGACGCTCGAAGCGACGGGCCCTGTATAGGTAGAACTGTGCCCCCCCCTGTCTCTGTATCCCGCGGCTAACTGTTTGTCCGCTAATTAGAAGCTAACGGCGCTACCGGGGCTTTCGAAAGTAAAGTTCCGAACGTTAAAGTTTCTTGCGTTGCACGATGGTACAGCACAGTGGGCAGGGCGGAAGTAGCTACCCCGAGGTTCTCTCTTTGCACACTCTCTCTCTGGCTCTTTTTACTTTATGTGCAGTTCGCTCTTACACTCTCCCGATCTCCCTCCGGACGAGCTTGCATCGTCCGTTTTGCGCCCCTCCGGAGGAACCTTCTCGTTTCGGGACTACCCTCAACGTCCGACCCACACTTCGTTAATTACTAATTAATTGTTTCGCATGTTTGACTTTTCAATGGATAAGTTAAACAGCTTCCGGTGCCGCCGCACCGTAGATGTGCGCGCGCATTCGCGAGTTCTAATATCAAATTCTCACTGAAGTCATTCACCCGACATTTTCATTTATTTATTGTTATTTCTCTATTTTTGTGTTTTCAAGTCAATATACGTTATGTCATGCTATTTTTTTTATGTATTTTTATTTCTTATTTTTGCTTATTTCTTTTTATGTATTTATTTTGTTTCATTATTTTTATTTCTCTATTGTTGTTTCTTCATTTGTATATCTTTACTTTAATTATTCATTTTCATTTTTTACCAAAAAATGGAACGGCGAATTAAGATCGGAGGTGCTGCGGGAATCAGCGAGGAGGAAGAATAAAGAGAATAGGGAAATCCCCGAGGTGTCTCGTCGGGGCGTTAGAGCTCGCAAATCGTTTTACCTCAATCTCAGTGTCGTGCGTCTCGTCTTTTTTTCGTACTCACTCAGAGACCGGAGGGATGGGAGAGAGGGAGTTAAAGCGCTGTGTTATACTCGTCGTAATCGGAGCTCAAATAAAAAGACGTAATACCAGATAAAACATCCCATTTGTCTAACGACGATTTTTCTCGCACCCTTGCTCCGGAGAGGCTTGTGAAGGCTGAGATGGCGTGCCGCCCCGAGGCGAAGGTGGTAATCATCTTAAACGAGCGTTGTCACAGACACCCTGCCAAGGACGGAGTTATAGAAAAGAATGCAATCACGAGCGAGAGAGAGGCGAGCCTCTCTCGTGTTTTCTCGCAGCTTTCTGTACCGGAGCAGCTAACTCGACTGGTGCACCTGATTCTTCGGTAATTGAGACGGATCCGCAAGAACCCACCCGACTACGAAGCTCAAGATTTTTTCGCTTTTTCTTCGAACATGGTTTTTTCATTTTTTTTTTATGCATATTTTTCTATGGCTTTCTGTGGATATATTTTTGTACACACAGAAAAAAAATTTATTTGACGACCACCGTTCGTTCGAGTAAAATACTCATTTGATTTAAATAAATGTTTATTTCATTTAAGTAACTATTTACTTAATTTAAGTAAATATTTATTTGAATGAGATAAATATTTTACTTAAAACAGATAAACGGTGGCCGTCAAATAAATTTTTTTTTCTGGGTGTATTCTCGTACGAATTAGAGAGGGTGGAGTTGTTCGCGACCCCCTTCACCGCTGCACCTGATTCCCGATAAAGGCTCGGTCTTTATCGAGAAGGATCGACAAAGACCGAGCCTTCGACGACGAAGCGCAAAATTTTTCATTTTTATTTTATTCGACAATCTAATTTTTATCAATGTATTTTTTTTCAATACCGTAAGAGAACGAAGAAAATAAAGGATGAATAATCCCTGTTCAGTAAATAATAACTGTAACGAGTCAGACGAGCCAGACAGACCCGTGTCGGATTCTCGTACGAGTTAAAAAAAAGAAACCAGTTACTATGGATATAGTTTTGTTTTCTCGTACGAATTTCAGAGGGTGGTTCGCGACCAAGGGTTGAAACCCTCACCCTCGGCCCGGCGTGCCCGCGAGATCTCCTCGCAACCGGGGTCCGGGGAATTTCGTATTTACAACCCTCCGCGTATCGCTATCTCCGACCGCGCGCGGTAAAGAACACGGGGCCGAATGATATACGCGGTAATAACAGGCGGCCCGTTCTCTCTCTTTCGCGGGCTTCCGCGTCCACGCAAGCACGGCAGGAAAGCTTGCAGAAAACGCAAGAGAGCCTCGGCTGTAACCCAACAAAACCTGAGCGAGCGAGAGACAGGCCAGGGGTGGCCGAGGGGGTGAATTTTCGTAATGCCTATAATGCTTCGGCCGTGGGTGCGTTATTCACGCTGTACCTCGCTCACGTTACGAATACGGCAAGTGTACTCTCTATATCTCGTTGTGTTTATGGATATTAGTATCGTAACGAAAACTCACACCATTTTCACGGGGTTTTTATTGTCGGAAAAGTTACCCCCTTTGCGGATAACCGAGTAAATTTTCCGTCTTGGCACGGTGCCTAGGTTATCGTTGCTTATTGAACATCTTTCGCAATTGTAGTCGAAAATAGTCATTAAATAACACAAAAATTCTCGTGGGTGGGTTTCAGAGAACCATTCCGTGTGAAGGCTTTTTTTTCTCTTTTTTGGGAATTTTTTTTGGCGAACTAAATAAACATACAACTGCGAACTTTTCCCCACATATTCATACATATTTTGAGCACATTTTACCATTTTTTCAGCTAACAGTCGTCACTCATTGCGCCTCTATTCTGAGTTGAGCCTCTGTTCCATTGAAAAAATTGCTTTTCTCAATGGCGCAATTTTTTTCTGTATTAAAGTATGCGACAAGGTGTGATTTTTTATGTTTTTGGACATTTTTACACTCTAAAGAAAATGAAATTTATGAAATTCTGGTTAATTTTTGTTGTTTGTAACCTTAGATTTACAATTTTTTAATATAAAAATACGAATCTTTTACAAGAAAGCAAATTGAACAATTAACAAGAAAACAACATTTTTTCGCGAGCAAGAAACATTTGTTAAAAGTCCAAACATTTTTTTACAGTACATTTTTTTGTCACCCATCAGGCGAATTATTCTCGAATAATCGTAATTTATTTTTAGCATAGAAATAAAAATTGACGGAATTCCGTCTGATGGAGAAATGGTTTCTGGGTACGTCGAATAAATCGGCAAATAATCGGAAAGCGTGGTGAGATCTCGCTTTACGGGGTCGTGGAATGGATCGAGACCTGGCATTGACGGGCTATACGGGACGGGGGGGTGATTCGTCCTCGTCGTTTTCTCTTTCCTGGCTCCGCGCAAATCGGTGTCTTAACAGGATAGAGGGTGGCCGATGCAGCGAGGAGAGGGAGTGAGCGAGTGCGAGGGAGAGGCGTTAGCGTTAGAAATAGGAGGCAGGGAACGACGGCACGGCAGGGGACAATTATTTAAGGGCGCTTTGCCGGCGCGGTCTCTCTCCGCTGCGTATATCCGAAGCTTTGGCGTTAACCGGAGAGACCGTTTCGTTCGTTCTCGTTTCGCGCGGAAAGGCGATAGTCCGGGAGCTGTTAATTGCCGGCTGTCACGGGCACACGCGGCGATACTCGCTACCGGCAAAACCATGAAGCTCGACATTTTCCCAATGACTCCATATATATTTCTCAATTTCGACCGTAAACAATACATTTTTCTCGCAAAAACGTACATAAATCTACTTACTGATAACTCACAATAATAATTATGATAATAATAATCAAAGCAGTATGTCGCAATTTTTTTGGTTTATATTCTTTTCGGATTATGCTATTTTATTATTATATTCTATTATAATATTCTATATTCTTTTGGATTTTATTATTATCTCATTAGTTTTGTTGTAATATTTTTTATTATTGTTTTCGCATTACCTTATGTTATTTTCACAGTTTTCATTTGGTGTTTTTAGGGGCCTTAGGCCCTAGAACACGAAATAAACAAATCTATCTATCTATCTATGTCACATCTTGGTCAATTTTTGAAAACTAGAGCCTCCATGATAGCTACTAAAGCATGTACAAGAATATTTAAACGTCACATTTTTTACCAGAAGAATATCTGAGCTTTGAGTCATTGCATTCGGACGTGTGCATAATGAATAAAAATAATAATAATATTTCTTTACGTTCGCTATTATTACGCTCTGTAGAATCTGTATTTATGGGACGGGAACGTAATTTTTTGTTTCTTTGGAGAAACAGCAGTTGCACTAGGCAATCTAGGGAACCCTTTACCGGCAAAGGGGGTGTATATTACAGTATAATGTACCTGCCCCGTCGCTATCTACTTTCTCGCGGCATGGTCTTCCCCCCCCCCCCCCAACCACACCTCGGTCCCCTCCCACGAGTGAGTCTGAGTTGCCGGAGATTAGAAATTCATTTGAATATTTCCATGCACAGCAGCAGAAGAGAAGCCCGAGGTGGAGATAGCGCGGTGGCGAAGAAGACGAAGAAGCTCTTGTAAATGCGGCCTCGAGTTCAAACAGAGAAGGGGTTGGGGGAAGGGTGGATGGTTCCGCGAAGAGAATTTCCTCTTTCGCATCGTTCCTATATATATTAGGTAAAATATATATATCGTATAGATATTTCGGCGAGGCACAACACAAGGGCCCGAGGGTTCTCGGAGCGCTCGGTCGAATTATCAGCTAAGAGGAAATTATGGAAATAGATATAAATCGAGAAAGATGGGGAGGGGGGGGGGGGTGGCGAGACTGTGTAGAGGAGAGAACGGTTCTTCTTCGTCCTCAACACATTTATGCACGGTATATTTTGTCTAATAAAATCAGACCTTGTTAATCGGGTCTGAACTCTAATTTGAGCTTGCACTACTCTACTGGCTGGAAGCGACGAGTACTATTTTTTTATTTATTTTTTTTATCCTGGAAATATGTACATCGATGTGGAGAAAATTTTCTCTTTCCCATCATTCCTATATATATTAGGTGAAATATTTGATATTAGGTAAATAATATATTTATTTGGTAGAATATTTGTTAAGTAAATAACAGGCTGTAAAAATTAATTGTTAATTCAATGTACTGGAATATGAAATTTGCTTAGTTTACTTACATCAATTGAATACTGATGTACTTTTTTTTTAGTAAAATGAATATACCAGATATTAAAATTACAAATCTTTCGGCTGAAATGTACAAAATGGGTGGGGGAGACAGTGTAAAGGAGAGAATGGGTCCTCTCCATCCTCCACACATTTGGGCACTAGGGTAAAAGCGGTCCATATATCATTGATTTACGCGTTAATCGAGGTGGGCCATATTCACTATTGTCACCCTATATATTTTGTCTAATAAAATCAGACGTCGTTAATCGAGTCTGAACTCTGATTTCAGCTTGAACTACTCTGCTAGCAAAGAGTGATAAGAATAATTTTTTTTCTCTTTTTTTATCGTAGAAACAAGTCGAGTGTGAAAATATATACACCGATATAGTGAGGCAGCCCCGAGGGGCTTGGGAGAAATCGTTCGACGTCATGTGCAACGGACGCCGAAGCTCGAATTAACAACTCACGCATCGTATCCTCCCGCATTATTATCCGATATCGAGTTATATATCAAACACCTTGTGCAAACATCCCCCCTCGATACAGGCGCCGATGTGCCGAGGGAGTTCTCGCACGGAGTTACTGTTATACACTGCACGGGGAACGATTCCTCACGCACCGAAAATCACCGCGAGGCTCTTTCCACCGTTGCTCACACCGCGCGGCTAACGAGTCACTCGTGTTCGAGTCCATCAATCCCAGGGCACAATACCGTCTCGTACCCTGACCCAGGTTATAAGTAAAATCTCCCGAATCTGCCCTGCGAATTTGACGGGCACGAGAGGTGATTGCCTGCTCGGGCGAGAATCGACGATTTCTTCGATGAGTCGGTCCGAGGAATTAGAAATATTGTCATTTAATAAATAACAGCTCGAAGAGGAAAGAAATTTCGATGTAGACAGGAACTGCGGGGCAAAATGAAACATTTTTCACCAATTACCATTTCTTCGAATCACAACTATTCCCAGTTAATAAATAATAAACAGCTTGAAGAGGAAAGTCATTTGGTTGCAAAATTCCGAAAAAACAATCATAGATATAGACACAATTGGGCAATTTTTCTCGGGACAAAAAAAAATCCAATCTCAAATGGAGGGCACTGGTCCATTTTGCCCCATTCCTCTCTAGAAACGTCCCTATCTCCGTTGTAGCTAAAAACAAGACCAATACTTTCAGCAAAGCATGTCCACGTAGGCGTCGCTTCGAGCACAGCTTAAAAATAAAAATTAAGGGACAAAAATTTGCCTCGTTAAAATAACGATAGACCAAAAGTTAAGCTGCGGCAAGAAATCCCCGGTCGAGTCCGCCACCCCTGTATCTCGAAATATTTTCTCGCAGAGTGGAAGGTCCGGCGTCTCGAATTCTTTGGTGAACTGGCGAACGAATTCCCGGGCCCGGGCCGTGTCCGGCAGGCAAATTCCGGGTTGCGCGTGAGAATAAGGGTGAAGGATAAAGGTAGCTCGGCCACCCCTTCGGAGAGGAAGCGAGTCCGAGCGGTTTCCCTGCGGAGTGCCGGAGGCTCGTACGCACCGTCGAAGGAAAACCTCCGGCACAGACCATAGAACGCGGAGCCTCTCGATGGCCCTGCAGACACTCTCCAGTGGCGAAAGGGTCGCCGCTCCGTTCACGGCATAACAGCGAGCGAGGCGGCCAACGAAAGATCGAGACAGGACCCGAAGAAAACTCGTTGTCCCCTCTCGACGTCGTCGTCGTTCTCGTCTCGTTCCTCCAGAAAAAAAAAAAAAAAATTAACAAG
>JAPYZD010015427.1:0-12278 GCA_030522725.1 Ichneumoninae sp. B BG-2022a
AAATATAAATATAAATATAAATATAAATATAAATATAAATATAAATATAAATATAAATATAAATATAAATATAAATATAAATATAAATATAAATATACCCCGTGTTCATAATTATTCATTCGCCTGGAGCTAACTGTCCGGGGAGAAGTTGCCGCAATTTGTAGCATAAACCTGTGATCAGTACGGATTTTATGCAGTGCAAAAATAAATAAAAATAAAAAATGATGAAAAAAAGGGAAAACACTGAATCGCTCGGACAATTTAAGCAGCGATGCTAATTGCCATGAATATGTTAGAGTCGGAGAGTTACAACAAAAGGAACGCCGTCCCGATAATGTTTTTCGCGCGTAAAGATAATTCCCGTGCTTCCTTTCCGTCTCGTTGGCTTCGCGGGATTCGCAGTAACGAGACTGCCGACGTACCACTCCCTCCTCCTCAGCAGCCTTTCTGTAACGGGGAATTTTTATACCCGATTCTTCGTGGTACGCGACTTTTTTTTTCTTCTTTTTTCCTATAGAGATTTTATTCCAGAGAACGCCGTGCTCTGTATGTCTATGCAAAAACGTAGGGAAGAAAGAGTCTACTAACGAAAAGGGGGTGAGAAGGAGGTGGTGTGGGGGAGGAGGAGGGAAGTCGATTGAACCCGGTGCACCAACATGGCGGGTTCACTGACGCGCGGTTGTCGATAATTTCTCTCGACTACCTCACCCTCACCCTCCGCTCTCCTTTCCTTTCAGCCCTTCGAAATTTATTCCTTTTTTCTCTTCTTTCGTTTCGCTTCTTTTTATCTTTTTATAATTTTTTTTCTTTTTTTTTTGTTTGCGGTGCTAGGGTGACGATTTTTTTTATTCCAACCTTTTCGCAGAGCCAGCCAGCGCGCAGCCGACGCGGAAGAGAAACGTCGCTGGGAAAAAAAGAGGAAGGCGAGCCAAAGGGGATGAAGGCAATGGGGGTCGAGTAACATTAAAACCACGGGATTTTTGTTCAAAAAAATTATAACGTTTTTTTTAAATAAGCCAATTGTCTGAGCTAACGTTTCTCCTGGTGACTGCTAGGCGCACGATTGGTATCGAAAGATTGAACGAAATTAGTAATTCGGCTTGCGTCTCGAGGCTCGTGGCCAGTAAACTTTTTTTTCCAAAAGGAAAATGAAAGATAATATGTATATTTTATATATTTAGAGTAAAAGTGATGAATATGGGCCACCTCGTTTAACACGTAAATCAATGATATATGGACCGGGCCATATTTCCCACTTTTACCCTACTTATAAAATTATATTAATAGCTGTCTATAATGTATAAGTCTTGTTGCCGCGGTCGCTGCCGTGTCAAGAAGGGGGGATCACTTTTTATACAGGTTTTTAAAAAATAGCAAAATGATAAATTATTATTTTATATGTATTATTTTATCTATCTTATTTGGGTTTATTTATTTAATGTAAAGAGTCCAGTCTTGAATTTTTGCATACGTGATCCTTTATGTATTCTTTGTAACTTACCAAAAAAAATTGCATTCTATCTGTTAATCAAGTTCGTGCTCATACCACCTTAAGTTTTTCGAAGCTCTTCATGCGAGCACGCCAGCGACCAGAAGCACTAGCAGTGACATACACCGTAAAAATAAATCGTAAATTACATTAATAGAACATTAATGTACTTTGCTTGTAAAGTAAAAATATCAGATTAAAAAATTACAAATCTTTTGGTTGAAATTTATAAAAAATGTTGGTGAAAAATACAAATTTTACTATAAAATTGCACATGTTTGAAATTTCAGTAACACTTTATGTAAAAAAAAGAGGCTTCCAATACTGCTAATTAATTCAAACAAATTTTTTTTTACATTCCAACTCAAATCGCCAGACCAATACCAAATGGGCGACCAGACTGCGCTTACACAAAGCCGACATGCCCTTATAAAATTAAGCCATCGATATTAATTCATACTCGATCGAAAACTCTCCGTAATGCACCATCGTCGATATAACTCTGGCGACAAGTGCGCGAGACCCGCATTACCATCCGAGCCGCTTTGCCTCGTTCTCCTCTATCTCCGCAGCCCAGCCAGAATGCAAAGCGTATTTTCTTCTTTTTTCGTTTTACCTCTCCCTTCCCCGACCACTATCACAACTACACCCGCTGCGTCTACGCTAACAGAAGAGTGTCTACCAAAGCCAGACAGAATTTAGCTGCCTGCCACCAGCGTCGCCTTTCCTTTTCCGTTTCTTCGCTTCAGCCTTTATCCTCCTCGACTCTACACTCTACTTTGCCATATTACACACACACACTGCAAGTACCGTGCGCCACACGTACACCCACACGTGTATATATATACATGCCACCCTATGTACCTGTTTCTCGCCCTTGCTGCGTTTCCTCCACATCTACCCTTTCGCCAACGCGAACGGAATACATTATTCATGACTTTGTCAACGGGACTGGCTGCGATATTTTTACAATATTATACTTTGAAAACTACGAGGGAGTGACGAGGGTAAAATAGAGGCAAAGGATGGAAAGAGGGGAAGACTATGGCGCGGAACGGCACCTCTCACACAACCAATGCACCGCGATTCCCCGGCCTGCTGTTTCCACAAGCCTGCCCGATGCGTCCTGCAGCACGAAAAACTCTTTTCCATCTTTCTCGCTACCGGAAGCCCGGAAGTCACCCGAGGGCGCCGCATCGCGAAATTTGAATTCGGGTTCAACCCCGTTATGGGCACGGGTTTTGTGTTATCTCTTCGCTCAGTATTTTTTTTTTATTTGGTTCACTTTATTTTTGTTCCCTCTGTCGAGCGAATTACGCAAGCCTCGAGAGCGCGAGCGCGTAACACACTCGGGAAAATATGTGCAATTCTCTTCGCGTCGGATGACCGAATGCGGAAGCAGCCTCCATCCGATTTGACTTTTTTTTGGACGCGGAGTTAATTCACCGTTCGAGAGGTATTTCAATGATGGAACATGAATTTTTTTCTTTTTTATTTTTCACCTTTTATCACCTTTATAAAAAGTGATCGCCCTTTTTGACACGGCAGCGACCGCGGCAAAAGGCATATATTATAGAGAGCTATTAATATAATTTTATTTATTAATAGCCACATATAATTTTATATACTATAATATTTAAATATAATTTACGCTCGGTTATTCGCGCACTTTGACCCCGAGACAGCTGTGCCTCGTTTCGGGGAATCGAGAAAATCCGTCACCTAGCGCGATAATTCGAACAGGTTCCATCGTATTTAAATGATTTCAGCACCGTTTCTAACTCCGCGAAAGTCGCGTATCAAAAATTTGACTATCCATCGGAGCTTCCCATCGTGTATTGAAATACCATTTTTTTCTTTTTTTTTCCATTGATCTCACTTCAAACTCACTCACTCCTGCACTTTTCCACCCTCCCCCTCTAGGGCAAAAGCCAATATCGCCAATATGGTAAAATGTTCATCTCAACTTTTGATTTAAAGCAAAAAGAACTACAGATTTCCCCGATGACGATTTTTTTCCGCTACCTCGTGCACCTCTTTGAGCGTCGTCGTTCCCTTTTCAGTTTTTTTTTTTTTTTTTTTTTTTTTTTTTTTTTTTTTTTTTTTTTTTTTTTTTTTTTTTTTTTTTTTTTTTTTTTTTTTTTTTTTTTTTTTTTACACACAAACGCAAAGTACATAACGCACAAAGCACCAGAAAGATTGTTGGTGCAAAAGTGAAAAAAAAAAATTTCCAACGATGCGCGAGATGTGATTTTTTAAAAGTCACTTATGAATTCCCTCGGGTTGCGCCTACCGCGGATTTGCTGCACGCACAGGCTTCCGGTGTGCGTGACGCTGCGTGACGCGCACACGTCCGACACACTCGGCATTATTGCTGGAAAGTTCGAACAATATCGGCCAAAGCTTACTGCCATCGTAATCCCCGCATTCGTCCCTCGAAAAGCGCGCTGACCATTCGCGATCCACCCCGACCTCGTTCCAATTTACACTCTCATCGAAACGGGCGCGGAATTACGTCGAATACTTTCGTCCCCCAAAGGAGTCATTAACTGATTCGTCGTGCGGGCAGATTTTTTCGTTTGTCTTTTTTATTCCGAACGGTAATGGAGAGTCCGGTGGGGAAAAAAAGTCCAAGAGCCGTCGATGCGTTGAAAAAAAGGCCAACGCGGATGACGACATGAAAGGGACGGCGGACCGAAAGCGGCCGGATGAATATGGCTTTGGGAACGATTGGCTCCGCGCACGGTGAAACGCCACAGTGTATAACGTCATAGTACTGAGAATTTCATATTCACATGAGTTTGCCCGTTGAGCCTTGAGCCATAGAACCAGCCTAGTTCAAGCTCGTTCGTCCATTAATCCATTGTCTCTTTGGTCCGATACCCACCTAGAATCCTCTGTACCCTTTTTGGCCTCGCGCGCGCGTTTATTCATCTTCACCTTCCCACCCCACCCCACCCCACCCCCTTCGCAGCGCGCGATATCTACCCCCAGTTTCATTCGCGCCAAATCCATAAGCCTTATTACATTTCCATAGGCATGCGGAATCCCTCTTTTTTATTACTATGGTACCGAGCATCAATCGCACCAGTTGCCCCAATATCACAGATGAGAAGACTAGAATTTTGCATACCGTGTATGGGGACAGCGGGGCTAAATGGGACAGTGGGACAAAACGGAACGGTGGTGCAAAACTCAATTTTGCTTCCTCATAGAGGAAGCTTTGTTTCGTGAAAAAATTAGTTTTTGGGATTTTTATGTGAACGTGTTCAGAATGTCCCCAAACAACCAAAAAAACACATTTAGAAAAAATGTCTGGATGTATGTGTGTGTGTATATATGTATGTATATGTGTGCAAATCATTTAACGTTCATAATTTGAAAACAGCTTGAGATATCGAGGTGGAATTGATCACACATGATGAGGGGTCGATTCTCATTATTCGTTCCAATTTTTGGCTGAATCTATCCAGTCGTTCAGATTTTACGCGTTTTTCCATTTTTTTTCCAATGATTTTTGGATGCTCCACTTTGTCCCAACGATACATCCGGATTTTTAGACCAGTTTTGCCCCAATTTTTAGACCAGTTTTGCCCCAGTTTTTAGACCAGTTTTGCCCCAGTTTTTAGACCAGTTTTGCCCCAGTTTTTAGACCAGTTTTGCCCCACTCATCGCAGCCTGCTTATTGACCTATTGCTCAGGGGCGATATATAGGATTGTTGGCATAATTGTTATTATGATCCTTATTTTATTTCATGTCACTATCATAGGTATTTTATGTTTATCTCTATTTTCCATTTCGTTGTTACTATTATCGATATTTTATACTCGTTAGTTTATTATGTTTATTTTATTTTCATCGTGCCCTTTTTATCGATAATTGGCATGATAATTTTCTGTACGTATGTGCCGTTGGACCTCTCGTACAATAAATCACCTCGTTCATCGATTCATTCATCACCATCGCCACCATCCGAGAGTTATTGGAAAATTGCGTTTTGCCCCACTGTGCCATTTTGCCCCGCTCTCCTCTATACGTGTATACATGGCGCGATCTGCAACGTGGTCGGCGGGAAGCGCGCGGAAACCTCACGCGGAAATAGCGGAAGGGAATTCGGGATGCGGATAGAGAGGATAAAAAATTGAAGAAATCCGACGCGCGGTTCAATTTTCCAATGATTATCGTAGGTGGACTGACCGACTCTGGCGATGATCGCGCGTGCTTCTGGGCATTCATGGATTGCAGAGGCAAACAGGCAACTCGCGGCAATGCTTTCGCTCTCTCCCCGCCCGACGAGCGTAAAGCACTTTTCATGCGAATCACATGCGAGACTGTTCACAAAGACTCGGCTTTCCGCTGATAATTATTAACGCGCACCTCGCCACTCTCGGTGCCCCAGCGGCACAGGACTCTAATTAACGACGCCGGAAAATCCGCTTTCAATATTCATGGGCATTTTCCATCATCGGTAATGAGATGCGAGTCGCTGATTCGCTCCAAACAGCCTCGAAAATCCGCGAAAGCACCGACATGTTCGAATATAGCGTGAAGCACAATATGCGAAATTAACATTTCGAGAAAGAGTAATACGCGACGAAATAACAAAAAATATCATTTTTTTTTGTTGGCAGTGTAATGGGAATTCGACCAGAGACATTTTTAACGTTTGTTTAATGTTAACAAATATTTTGTTCGACATGGCGAAATAAATATTGCTTCAACGGTGAGACATTTTTGTTGAGCCAAATTACAATTTTTTATAACCTAATTGTTTAACAACTTTTGCAACTTTTTTTTGTCAATTAAATTTTATTCGGCTAACGAAATTTTTGTAACGAAAAATATTTATTTCGCCATATCAGACGACGAATTTGTTAACATCAAATAAACTCTTTTCTCAGTGTAACCTCGTCTTATTTTGATGTGGAACCGAATTTCATAACCTGCTTATTTTTCAACATTCGATATTAACAAACAATAAAAAAATAACTTCCTCTATAAGCAAAATGATGAATGACGAATTATGAAAAAATCTCGAATTTTTTCAAATTTTAAGTTTTCGATGAAACCGCCGAAATTTGTGATGGGTTTAGTGGAGATTATATACGTATGACTCGAAAGTGATTTTTTTTTAAGTGTCTCGACGATCGAGGCCTTACAGGTATACCTCGAGGCATTACAACGGTTTCATCCATGCCCAACCCGGAAGGGGGGAGGAGGATCTATGTAGGGCAACAAGTTAAAAGGAGAACTTTAAGTTCGCTCTCCGCTGCGTTCTCGAGGGAGAGTCGGGAGGGTTGGACCTCGTACGTTTTATGTGATTTTTATACGGATAGAGAGTTGGCAGGGCGGTCGAGGGGAGCTCTACTTTACTTCGTCTCTTAAAAACAGTCCTTACGAGCGGGGTTGCCATAAGGTGGCCTGTCAGTGCCACACACGAACGAGAGGAAAGCAAGAGGCGGCGGCGCCTCCACTAGGGCTCGTATATAAGTACGAGCTCGGGCTCACACCGCTCTCGCGGCATACGGAGAACTCTCGAGGACTTTCTCACCGAAGTATGTAATACCTCTCTCCTTCTCTGTGTAGCATTCTTGTAAAATACGCGCGTACTAGAGTAGGAACGCGAAGGCCTTACGATCTTAACTCACACGTACAGTGCAATAATACTTCGGGGGCGAGACTGTTTCAAAGTATACGAGCGTCGCTCCCTGTGGACGGGAAATGGCATCACACGTGCAAAACCGAATAGCTGCGACACCCTTGCGCCCCCACACACACACACACACGCGTGCGCGCGCGGTCGCGCGGCCGGAAAATCGCATCTTGATATTCACTCGTTTTCGCGAATGCGAGAAAAGCCTCTCGACGCTTCGACACTCGATCGTATGTCAAACAGAGAAGCGTCCCCTCTAGACTCGAATGCCGGTTGCGAGATGGTGAAGATGGAAGTAGGTCGTGGGGAGATTCAATCGCGTAAAAAAAGATTTATGTCCTTAATTTTTTTTACACATTGACTATGTCGCTCTTGACCTTGTAAAATTGTAAAGTTATAAAATTATAAAATTATAAAATTATAAAATTATAAAATTATAAAATTATAAAATTATAAAATTATAAAATTATAAAATTATAAAATTATAAAATTAGAAAGTGCATCCTCAATATAGAGACCAAGAGCGCGTCAGAGTGGATAAAAACAGCGAGGTGTTTGGCATTCCGTGTATAATTAAAGTCCGTTTCGCCGATCAGCCGGAATCACCCCGGATGCGGCAATACAGCCAGAATTAACGATCGGGGCAGATGTTGCAGAGAGGATGCGAGATATTCGTTACCCGGCGGGTTTCGCGCGAGTGGCGCACGAAGCGTCGGTCGGAGTCGCCGAAGGGTCACGGGCAAGGTAAACACGACCCCCGCGCACACATCCACTGTCCCCCGTACCGGAGATACTATAACGTATTCCTGTCCAGTATCTGTACATACGGAAGATACGATAAGCCCGAAGTAGCGGAGGTTTCCTGCTGGGAAGCAATACTGGCGAACTGACGAAGCGAACGGAGAGCAAGCTCGTCGCGCGTTCTACGCAAACACGAATGCAAACGGGGTCGGGGCACCGGCCCACAGTTCACGTCCAGATCCTATCCTATCAGCTTATTAAGTTGCTGCAGACTAGCAGACTGCGCTGGAAGCATCTCCTACATCCCCCCCCTCCGCGGCGGCCACGTACTATAATTTCCTCGGGTTATATTGTAGTTTAGGGGACACTAAACCCTCGAAGCTCTCGCGAGTGGATAAGTAAGAGCTCGGTTGGGATGCTTCTGGCGAAACTCTAGATTACGTGCATACACAAGTGGCGTTATATCGCGGTGGACATAGATTTTCGGTATGGAATAGGACCTCTTGGCACGTTCCAAAATTACAGGGACTCATGGGAAAATGGAACACGGCACGCAAATTTGCTGTTTTTTAATGTGAAAGTTTCACTATAAAACAAGCGTGTTGTCAAGTTTGCTGAAACAACTTACAACACACATGTTACATGTGTTGTGCCAACAAAATACATTGTAAAATACGTGTCGGACGACTTAGGTGTTGAAATAACATGACTCGATTATGACTCGACTTATCACTCGAAAGTCTTTTCTTCGAGATTGCGGGGGGCGAAGGAAATGTTTGGTCGATTGAACAAAATGTTTTTTACAATCAATAAGAGAACAATCAATTCAACTAAATATTCGGTCAGACGACTAAATATTCGTTCAATCAACTAAATATTTCTTTCAATCAACTAAATATTTCTTTCAGTCAACTAAATATTTCTTTCAATCGGTCAAAATATTTTCTTCGCCACGTGCAACCACAGTTTAGTTGATATTACCAAACCTTTTTATCGGTAGGATATTCCTACGTAAAATGTACACAGGTCGACATGCGTTCAGAATCGAAACACCACAAAGCATGTAAAAAGTGGCTACACAACTCACAGGCCTAAAGGGCTTAAAACAACACGCTTGTTTTTAGAGTGTTCCCGATAAAGAGTATGCGATACAGATTAACTCGGTATCAAAGTAGATACCCTACTTTCTCCGTGACTATCAATATTTAGGACAAAAGCACGTGAGGTTTTCGTGGGCTAAACATGAATGCACTAAAACCTAATTTACTTTTGTCCGAAATACCAACGGTCGCGTAGTAAACAGGTTCGTTACCGACGGAGTTTGTATCACTCCCTCAACGCGCATGCGCAAAATCTCCCGAAACGAGGTCGTAAAATTGTTACCTCAAAAATTTGGTCCGCGTCATGAAAGCGCGGAGAATGACGCGATTACACGCCGATCGGTGAATTAACGCCGCTGTGGATAAACCCGAAGGCGGCTTTATCGCTCGGCCTCTCGAAATAATGGGCGCGCGATAGCGGCGACAATGTTTTCCTGATAATTATGAGCGCGAGGATAATATTTAATGAACACATTACGTGGCCCTCGTCGCTTCGATATCAGCGCTCCGTTGTCATCGTTACAGCCGACGGGACGGATTCGAACATTCCGCGAAATTGATCGGCGCCCCGCGCGGAAACTATCGGGCCGATAACGCGGTGTAATCAACAAGGGAGCGCTGTGGAATTTTTTTCTCGTTCTTTCAAAACTTTTTCTTTATTTTATTTTGATCGTCGAAGCTCGAGGGCGACCGGGGCCGATAGCTGACGAGCACCGAAGCGAGTCCCTCTCGTTTTGACGCCGGACCCGGGGCGCTTTCACCGGCGCCTCTCCTCGATTCAATTGGATCGTGACCCTTTTACTCCACCAAAACTGATTGTCGGCGCTGGCTCGCAGGTGAGGCGAAAAGGCTGATATAGAGGGCTCGCTCTCTTGACCGGAGGCTTCGTTAAGCGTTATGATTGTCCGTGTGAAACGAACGGGAAACCCCCGTCCCCTTCGTACGTAACGGAAATAGCACAAAAAAAGGAACATCGGTAAAGAACGAAAAAAAAAGAAAACCGCGGAGAAAGAAAAGAAGCGGATTAAAAGTGATTCCACGATCCGAGCTATTCGATTACATTTCAACGTGCAGCGAAGGAATTGAGAGACGTTCTTTTTTTTACTTCTTTCTCTCCGATCGGTGAAATGCAATTATCCTCTTGAAAAAAAAAAAGAATAATGAAAGCTCATGTTTGCTCGGTTCCAAGCGAATGGAAAGAATGCGACAAGCGGCTCGTTGTAAGAAAGCTTATTTCTTCTCCGCCCCAGTCTTCGATGGAACGAGATTGCCTTTTTTTTCGCTCTTTTTTTGTTATTGTAAATTTTCTCTTACCGGGAAAACCGATAACTGAACGAATCGATGTAATACATGAATTTCAATCCGCACCGCGCGCGAGCGTCTTCGCCAATTTTCACTGTTTATTATTCCAGTCTTGGTGCGACGAAATTCAATAAATATTACCTCGAGAAGTTGGTTTGAGAAATGAACGTGACTCACCGTCAAAGGGCTCAGCTTTGTCATCTGGCGTCCATATTAATCGCCCACCCCCTTCAGACGACGCGACGCCCTTCGAGATGTTTCGTTTCAGTCTGCAAAAGAGAGAAGAAAATTTCTAAGGTTAAACGCAGTTCCATCGATCACGGACCGCAGGTAATTGCACGGGAACTCGCTAAATTAAGCGAACCATTTACCGAGGCGAGTGAGCTGAGGAGGGGGGGGGGGGAGTAAAAAGCGTGTACACCGGTACGAAGTAACGGGCGCCTTAAATTTCACCTCTCACCGGAGGCACCGCCCGCTTTGCTAATTAACGGCTCTAAAACATAACGCGCAAACTCCCCCTCGGGTATAATGTATCTCGAAAAACCTGGAAGAAGTGTACCATATTTATTTTATTTATTAAAGCGATGTAATCGTTAATTATCGAGAGATGCCGAGATAATCCGCTCCGTTCAATACGCATTTCTATGCAGCACGTTTGGGTGTTTGGTTATTTTTTTATGGTAATTATGGGATGTATCGATATTCCGCTTACCTTTCAATTTTAAGCTAATACAAAATTGGCTCGACTTCCATATCATGTGGCAATTACTTTATTATGATTATTACTATTGTTAAGGTATTTATGTATTTTATTAGCGGGGCGAACACTTTTACATTTAAAATTTTACAGTTCGGATAACAACCAAGATATAGCATATGGCATGTGTAACATAATAACATTGCAGTATATACAATTATTATTATTATTATTATTATTATTATTATTATTATTATTATTGGTCGACAAGTTCTTATTCTCAACTCCAAGGTTGAGAAAGTAAATAACCTACTTTGTGTAGGTATGATTTACTTTCTCAACCTTCGTAAGTCAAGCTAGTAAAAATTTTGTTTTCTACTTATACGTTATTCGTTAGGAAGAAAGCCTTCGATAATCAACCACGTTCGTCCAGCCCGGCGCTGTCCACGACACGACATTTATTTTCAAAAAAAAAATCAAGCGCAGCGGATTTGGCATAGTCGTTGGAGCCAATTTCCTCTCGCTTTGTAAATTACTGACCCGTAAAGCACTGTGTGGCGGCCTCGGCGGGATAACGAATCAAAGAGAATCTGGGCTCGTCGGTGGCCTCGTCGAATAATTTATTACACGATCGGAAACGTTTGTCGCGACCGGCTCGGCCTCATTAACCCGAAATGGAAAAAGACAATGTGAAGAATCTCCCCCCCCCCCTGCGTTCATTTCCCTCGCAATTTTCGTACTAATTGCGAGAACTCTAAACCGACCGGTGTAAATCCTGACGGAAAAC
Source organism: Ichneumoninae sp. B BG-2022a (assembly GCA_030522725.1). Classification (NCBI taxonomy): domain Eukaryota; kingdom Metazoa; phylum Arthropoda; class Insecta; order Hymenoptera; family Ichneumonidae; species Ichneumoninae sp. B BG-2022a. Next base: position 11,771 of record JAPYZD010015427.1, read on the forward strand.
CGTTTCGACTCCGATAAACGACAGCGACGCAAACTCCCGTCGAAACTCGACCTCAACATTTTTGGCGGGAATTAAAGCTCTCAAAAATTTTACGTAACGCAACCACATGTGTCCTCTCGCAAAATATATTGTAAAAATAAATGTAAAAAAATTACTCGAAACTCTTTTTTTTTCACGCATGTTAAACCTAAAAATGCTGGCGAACATTGTAGAGCGGCCGTCATACTCTGTATTAAACCGTTGGAATTTCAAAAGTGGCGCATAAAAATATTCCCGCTTCTCCGGCGAGCGCCGGCGATACGTTAATTCGCTACTCGGAATCGTCGGTCCGTGAATTTGTCGCTTTCACGAACGCTCGGACGCTTTCCTCCCCGTTGATGTTTAACGCATCCCCCCCCGCCCCCCCCCCCCCCCCCGCCGCCGGTTTATCTCACTGCCTCATTCACAACGTCGGGAATTGCAGCCACTCGCTCTACTTTCCTGATATATCTTTTTTCGGTTTTTTTTT
>JAPYZD010015526.1:0-13203 GCA_030522725.1 Ichneumoninae sp. B BG-2022a
TCTTGTCGACTTTCGGGGCCTCCGCTTCTGCCACATGTACTATATAACTGCGCAAGCGAGCGAGAGATGAACGGACCAGCGAACGAGAGACTGCTGCGCGCTGCTACTGTGGCTGCTAGGCTGCTCTTTCTCTCTCTATCTCGCGAAGCCCCGGAGCCATTTCCACGAAGTGGATTCTAATTACGGCTGAGGATGATACCTTCCCCTCGCCGTTCTTTCTCCCTTCCCTCATACTTCCTCCTATATCTCTGGGTTCGCGCTTTTACTCATCTCCTGCTAGCACACTCACTCAGAGAGAGTGAGTGAGTGAGTGAATGAGTGAGTGAGTGAGTGAGTGAGTGAGTGAGTGAGTGAGGAGCCTAGAGTGGAGGGATTAAGTTCCGGTCGATTTTATTTTTCGCCCCGTCGGGTGCGTCGACCTCCCGTGGAAATCTAATTTCACGTCGCGGCCTCTCGCACAAGGCAGAAGCAGAAGAAGCTGAGCATCACTAGATATCCTCCATCTTCGTTTTCTCGACCCATTATCCACAGGGTGATGAACGAGAAACAAGGATCATCTAAAACCTTCCGAAGTTGATGCAGTTTTGTCGCAAGACCCGTTAAGAGCCAAAGCCGTAGAAATATTACAAATCGAAAGTTTAACGCCGATGATGAAAAGTTGCGTGCTCGACGCTGTAATGACGAGTGAAAGGGTATGGTGAGATGTAAATGGTAAACGAAGCGGAAGGCGAAGTTGAAACGGAGCTAAATTAAAAATGCACGAAGCGAGAAAACAATCCAGGATTGAAGTGGAAGTACAAAGGCAGTCCGACTTTTCTTCCGCGTGAAACGTTTTCCGTCTCGCCATTTCCACGTTTAATATTTATTTCGAGAATATTTCTGCTAATAATAATAATAAATAAATAAATAAATAAATAAATAAATAAATAAATAAATAAATAAATAAATAAATAAATAAATAAATAAATAAATAAATAAATAAATAAATATAAATAAATAAATAAATAAATAAATAAATAAACACAGCTCTGTAAAGGGTCAACATTTCAGCGAACCGGTCGTAATTTCACGGCAAATTCTTCGTCTCGCTTAGTTTTTTCAACGAAGAATAGAGAGGTGTGTGTTCGATGCCAATAAGAAAGAGTGTAGATCCAAGGAAAGAACGAAATACGAAACAACAATTGAACTTGCATGCATCAGGCTCGAATAAGAAGAACTGGCGAAAGGGCAAAAAATAAACAAACGTCGAAAGAAAAAAAGGAGGAGAAGTGCAAAAAGGACGAAGTAGATTACGAAGAGAGAAGGAGAGAGAGAGAGATAGAGAGAGAGAGAGAAACGGTGGAAACGTACGAACGTCGAGACGCTATTTATATATTCGAACGCCGGCGGACGTTCAACCCGTTTGGCACCCCCGCTGCCTCTTTCTCTCGCCGCGTACTCTTCCTCTTGGTGGTACTCTTCTCTCCCATCCTCATCTCTCTTCCACCGTCTTTCTCATACTCTACGATTCCATTCTGTTACCATTCGCTCCCGTATCCACTCCGGATCCGACGTGATAACACACAAATAAATCTCTCAGCCCAGCTGTGTGTCTCTGGGTCTGCTCCATATTCTGTCTTCCCGAGTGGATATGGCCACTCGAGTAAATGTAAACTCCCCGAGTCTCACCAGTCCTTTTCATTTCCTCGAGGTTAAACATCCAGAAAAAGAGAGAGAGAGAAAAAAACCACACGAAGCGTCTCATCGCTCTCCTCTTCTGAATTTTTCCTTTCCCGCATGACGAGCGAGAGAATTACACGCACCAGGCGCGAGATCGTAGACGGAGCGGGGGGGGGGGGGGGCGGGGGGAAGCGCGCCCGATAATAATGCCCCCCTCATCCTCGAGTGTCGGGGGAGCAGTGCCTGCGCCTCATGCCCCCCTCCCTCCTTGCCGTTCGCTCTTTTATGCGTACGAAGTACTCGCACCGACAGCAACGCAGGAGCAAGCAACGCGAAATAAGAGCTGTAGCAAAAGTAGTCTTTCGAGATGTGTGTTAGCTCGCTCGTGTATTCAGCATCGTCCCACCGAACATTCTTCTTGTTCTTCATCTGCTTCTCTTCACGACGCTTCTTGCTCTTTCCGTTGCTACGGCGTTAGCAGAGTCAGCCACTTGTTCGCAGTTTCGAACGCATTATCACTGCATGCACCGAGAGAGCAACCAGCGGCGTGCGCTCTTACGCGCTCGTTAGTCGAGACTGTACAGTGAGAGAGAAGCGCTCGGTTGCGGTAACGAGCCACTACTTCTCCCTTTTTTTTATCACTGACCGAGGCGTGAAAGAAGTAGCTGGTGCTTTCACGCTCATGAAAAAGAGAATAACCGAGGGAAATATGAGAAGCAAGGTAAAGATTGGATACTCATTTGCAAACTTCGTTCCGCCCCTCCGGAACGAGTAAGCGCATTTTGTTGTAGATGCAATTTCTTTTTTCTTCATTCTTTTCCACGTTCACAAATAATCCACAGAACGGAAGTGCTGTGTCCCAAGGGGGGGGGGGGGGGGGAGGGGAAGAGAGTTAGGAGCAAGATGTTAAACGGAAACGTGAAACGAGACTAAAGCGTCGTATACGTTCAAAGGACGCGTCCCTTTAACAAGTTCTCCGGTTCCTTGGTAATCCTGTCGATGCTCGCACACGCTTTACACGTATCCCCGCCTATGACGCGATCTATAACGAGGTCCGAGAGGGATATCGCGAGAGCAGAAGGCACTCTCGGGTAGACGTCTAACGAATGGTGCCTTGACGGGCTCACACGTGCGCTTGACCACGCTACTTCAGTTTGCGTGCAGCAAAGGATATCTGCTGAGTATACCTACGATATTCTTCCGTCCCTTAGGAGGCAATATATGTCTGTGTAGATGAACACATAACCGGAGCATGTGCGGTGTGCGGTAATGAGACGAGCAATAGGGAAATAATGTAGAAACCCGAGACGTCCAGGGAAGGAGAGAGTCACCGAGCTTCGTGAGCTTTTTGGCATAAATCATTGCTTATATTTCGCGTATTTGTTACTCCCGGGTTATCATCGTTTGGCCGAGTATTTGAAATTGTAAGTAAAAATAATCCGTTCCGTCCCGCTCTCCTCTATAGTGGTCGTGCAATTTTATTTCTCATCGATCCGAATCGAGGATAATTAATTTTTTATCTTTTTGCATATCTCGTAAAGTTTCCAAGACATAAATGAGATACGAAAGTTTCGAGTTTTGACTCGCGAGCAAAATTTACGAGGTCTCCATCTTCACTTCCGGCCTGGGCAGTAAGTCCCGGATACCTTTATAATCTCGCACGAATCCACGAGAAGTAGACGAGCTTTCGGTAGTTTGCGGAAGAGGAACACAACCCGTGTGCCTTTACTATAACCCGTTGCGGGTTAGTCCGGAAAGTTTGCGCAACTTGGTGAGAGTCAAGGGTCGCTACTGCCACGGGGCATAGAAGACCACCGTTCCAACCGACGGCGACGGCTACGGCGACGGCTACGGCTACGGCGACGGCGACGGCGACGGCGACGGCGACGGCGACGGCGACGGCGACGGCGACGGCGATGGCGACGGCGGCGGTGGCGACGACGACGAGAGTCGGCGAATTATCGCCAAGAAAGCAGAAGGAGCGTGTCTGGTGTGCCAGAATCGATAATGCAAGCCTTCCACGGTACCCTACCGCCTTTACTCAGTATACATTTCATTTACTATCTTTCGATTCTGTTTAGGATAATCAGAGCTTTTTCGTGATTCATTCGTCGCCATCATCGAAGGGACTGCCCTTTAAAGACATTTTCGAATTTCTGCGAGTCTTAATATATAGTACGCTGTGAATTACGTGTGTCAGATTAATAATTTGTCGATGTCTTTTACTGTACAATTTATCATCGAGCCTCTTTCTTCGACAAATACCATAGTCGACTTTCTACATGCACAATGAACTAGCTCTCGGCAGTGGGACGAAACGTGAGCTGCCGGCGTTTTAAGGACGACCTCGTGTCACGAAGGGTCGCGTGCGTTGTTTCATCGGTTTCGCTCTCTTGAAACTGGGTCTGCAACGCTAGGCGTCCCCTTAATTGTGCCTTTCACCCTTGCTTGACTTTCACCCCGTCCACCGCGAGTATAATTCCCAGTCGTTAAACGCGCTAAAGCCTCGGCATAAGTTTTTTTTTTTTTATTCTTTTGGCATCGAGATTAATATATGCTTTGCTATCAGCGGTCTCTCGCGCTTGACTTTTGGCTTCGCTGGTACTCACCTTCTCTGCCTCCTTCCTACTACCTATTAATTACAGTATAGTATGCGCTTGCAACGAGTTTCATGCAAGTATGCACGAGGAACGAACGAACGAACGGTTATACCCGTCCGTTCGGTTTTGCTCCTCGCTGCATAGCCCGGAGGCTTTCTCGGTGCACGCGGTTATTCACGCACGAGAGTCCAACGCACCTGTGTCTTGTACGCATCCGGAGCTCACGCTGACCCCCACCGCGACAAAAAAAAAGGCTTATGCATACGTAATACACACCGGAGAGGATAACGAAAAAAGGTAAAGAGAATGAATTTGTGCGTAATTGAATCGATACTCTCCAAGTTAACGGTCACACTTACAGTAGGACCGCGCTTACATCTGAGCCCTCCGCGTTAATCGAGGTTTAGGCTCCGATAATACGGAAAACACGGATAATAAAAACGGCTAAAGCAGCATGTCCGCGCTCGGCGTCTGTAACTGCTACATTATTGTATACGCGCTTAGACTTGTACAAGTTTGCTGTGAATACATCAGTTCTGATTGTAGGGTCAATCATAGAACATCGTGATGTCCGACAAAAGGAAACAAGTAGTAAATTAACTAATAAAGTTAATGTTTATGCGAAGTGGTGTATTTTTTATATATATATAACAGTAGTACAAGTTTCAATTGAGTATGTTATCCGTGTTATCCGCGTTTTCGCTTAACCGACGTACGCTCTCCCCACATTACCTCGGATAAATGGGGTTCTACTGTATTTCCGTTTTTTATCAACATCTTTCGTCACCCTGTAAAAGGTTTAAACAAAAAAATATATATATATATCTTGGGCATGTATTTGAGAAGAATCGAAAAAGGCATTTCGAGCCAGTATCCGATGACGAATCTCCCACTTGTTATAGTCCTGGCTCAATATTCGATACAAAAAAGCTCGCCAGAAGCTTAAAAAGAAAAAAAGTAGAAACCGCGTCAGCGCTTGAACCTTTAAACCAATTCAGTAGTAACAATAGTGTGCAGTCCGTCGACTCTAGTTCTTGTCTCTCGTTCTATCACCCAAGCTCTCTCCCCTTTCCCGTCTCCGAGAGAGTCCAGTAACAGCAGAAACAGCCTCTTCGGGTTGCTATCCAAGAAAGAGAAGCGGCAACAGAGCGGCACCTTGACCCCTAGCGCCTGGTCTGTCCCTCTTTATTCTTCTTTCTCCCTCTTTCCTTTGCTTCATTCCACGCGAGCGAGAGCAAGAGAAAACGAATGCAAAAGGTAGGGGAAAAGAGGAATGGATGGACTGAGGCGTGCGATCAACGGAGAACACGAGAACGAGAAAGCTCACCTCCTCCCCGACGCAACGTTTGAGCAAGACGGAGCGAGAACTCTCTCGTCGTGGTTCTCAATCTTCATTGCGATCACGATGACAATAAAACTCCGGTCTTTCTCACCGCGTGTCCCTATCGACTGTGTAACCAAACCTCGACGCGAGGCGACGAGTAAGAGATAAAAATTTGCGTACAAATGATGTTCATGGTAGATTACTCTCGAATTTGCTGCGCCCCCCCCCCGCGCCCCCCCCCCCCCCCCCCCCATACGTAATGTTTAACTACTGAAACACATGGGAACAGATATATATCACCCAATAGCATGCTTTAGAAGGCCTGAATAGGATTTATAGTGCAAGAAAATTGTGTGTTTCATTGAAAAATTAATGTAAACTCTGTGCGCTTAATAAAAATCTTTGAATACCGGGTGCTTGTTCAAAAATGGCAAAAAAAGTAAAATGCTCGTGAGTACTTGTGACAATCGATGAATGAATATGTAATAATAAAAAATGAAATGAAGTTGAGGAATTGCGCGTTAAACGTCGTTTTGAGCATGTCGAGTAACATCCTTCTCTTTATAACTCGTATCATCGTGTCCCTGTTTGTCGATTAATCGCGCGCGAATATTATATTATACAATAAAAGGAAAGGGAATATTATGCGCATTAATTCGAGCGAGATGGCGGGCGAGGGTTACGATTTTATGTTGTGAGGGTTGCGTATATTGTGTATAGGGGGAGAGAGCTAACAAAGATAGAGAACGAAATACAGCAGAGAGAGGGATAGAGAGATAAACTGGCCCGAGGGTGTAGAACGGAGCTCTCGTATTTGAGACCGTGACTGTAAATGAGAGCAAGCGGAGGATGGAAAGCAAAGGAGAGAAAGGGAGATATAATTCCACGAGGTTTGAGGCAACTGCTGATGAGAGAAAGAGAGTGACGAAGGTAGGAAGGGCAGCGAGAGGGTGAGAGTGCAGCGGTACTGTGTGCCGGTTCAGCTGCATTAATTAAACTAGCGGAGGACAATGAGCCTGTCTGCCGGTTCGCTTGGCCCTCCTGTGTAATTCACGCCTCTCCCAAGAGAGAGAAAGATGGAAAGAGAAACGAGAGAACGATATGGCGCAGCATCTCACTCGCTCCCTTGACTTTGCTTTGCAGTTTAAACCCACTCCACGATTCTCACCTTAATTACCCCGAGATACTGAGCGCTATTTTAGATTTGGATAGCCCTACACTTCATTCGGTACGATTTTTTTTCTCTTGAGAAAAGTTGTCCAGAGATAATCTGCAAACATATTTTGTTTCTTATCAAAAGTCTGTATCAGTTATTTTAGGTCAGAGTTATGGACGATACATTCTCGGTGATCCTTTCGGCATGTCGAGCGTATCTTCATGTACGTGGCAGGGCATACTTCGCCAAAGATTTCTTAGTCCAAAGATAGCGTCAAGTCGTAAAGCGTCCTCGTCCCGTCGATATACCAAGTATACCCAAAGCGGAATCTGTTTCTTTGGTGGTAATGTCAGCGCGTGTCTACCAATTAAAGAGAAAAAAAGGAACGCACAGAGTACGGCAAACATCCGGCGGGTATAAGAGGCCTGCGTGAGACAGTGCGTAAGAGCGAGAGCCGGGGTGAAAAAAGGGCAAAGAGCTACCCCGAGCACGCCGAGCTTTTTCGAGCGAGAGCGATTCCGTCGAGAGCTGCGACGAGAGAAGTTCCCCGCAATTCGAAACACGCCGTTGTATTCTGTGCTCGGTTCCTCCGTAACCTCTCGCCCCCTCCCCCCCCCCATTCTCGTCTCTCTTTCATGCTGCCCTTTATATCGTGACCGCGCTCTCCATCGGATCGACGATCCTTCGGGAAAAAGGGCTAAAAAGTTCCGTCGGCTGTACGCAGTAGCGCAGGCGCGATTGCGGTTCAAATATATATATATATATAAATATTATAGAGAAAAGTAAGTATGCAATGGCGCAGACCACGCAGCTCAAAACCGCTAAGATAAAAATCTGGAGTTCATGTAAGAAATTACTTCATACAGAATGAGAGGGTTTCGCGAGAGAGGGAGAGAGGGGGTTATAATATAATACCGGTCAGATAAACTTTTTTTCAATCATGAATAATGTGGTTAGTTGCCAATAATTTTACTCACGTGTGAAAATACGTCACTTCCGGTCGAAAAATGAGATTTTCAAAACGGAAATAACGTAACAGAGATTTTATTTTTATTTTTTTCTACCAAGCTGTGGCGTTGTAGCATTATGGTGATTGTGGCTTCCGTCTGGCTACTGACGTCGGCCGGGGAAGGACCGATATGACGTTTTGGCATACGGCAGCCCGTGTCGTTTATCCAGTAGTAATATCACAGTTCGTACCGATGCAAGATTTAAAAAATCTTGATAATTGAGATATTGATTCTCCACTGTCTGCCTTATCATCCTAAATCGATAATTACACTCTGCCGTTTCTTGGCGGAGCAGTCAAAAGGTCTGACGTCTAATCGTCCGACGGGTTCACGGTAGCGCAAGCGTCTGTAACTTTCGAATTTATCGAGTTCGAATATTGTATATATCTTAGGTGTAATAGGGTTATGCACACAAACGTTACATACAAGGAGAGCGCAAAGCGCGCGTTCGTTATCGATCTTCCGTCTTGTGCGCTACAGCTGAAATTCTCTATCTCGCTACTTTGTAAGCCCCCGTTGTTGTGGTGTGCGACGCACCATAGTGTTACTACAGCATTATATACAGCGCTGGTGCTTTTGTACATTGGTGACTGGGTTTCTGTGAGCCCAGCTCGATGTATAGTGGGGCCAGTCACGCGAGCGCTTACAAATTGAAGTCGCTAATTTACATACGGGTTCGCACTCGAGGTTGGTTATTAACTCTCTCTCCCTCTCTCACACGCGCGCGCGTTCGCACACCGGCAACTGAGTTTACCAGTCAGCTACCGACTAACAAGGTAAACAATGTTGGGCAATTATCTCGGTTAAATGATCCTCCGGAGATACATGACGCGCACACAGTGCACACTCAGATGCTATATGCAAGTTTTCGCATTTATGTATGCTTTCCCCGAGATGGGGTTCCTGCACGTTCACGGGAAACTCTCTGATGTCTCTGCGTAGTTGTCGTTATACGATCGTTTATCGGTGTGTACAGCGAGTTTGTGTGTGTATACGACTCATCGAACCCCCACTCGGCGATATCGTGTCGACTTGCACTTCCTAGTCGGCGGAGCGAGAGCGCAGTCGAAAGGGTGGAGAGAAAGGGCAGAGGTTGCCACGGCCACTTACACCGATGAGAGAAGGAAGGGATCGTCCCTCTCTCTCTCTCTCTCTCTCTCTCTCTCTCTCTCTCTCTCTCTCTCTCTCTCTCTCCCCCTCCCCCCCCCCCCCCCCCTCTCCCCCCCCCTCCCCCCCCCCCCCCCCCCCTCTCCGGAGAGATTTGGTTAAAGACCAACGGAGAGATATGTATTCGGGTGTTACAGAACGAGACAAGGATCGAACAGAAGTTCCGTCTCCGCGATCGTTTCCGTTCGCCAACTAGTGAGAGGAATATCAAAAGAGACAGGAGACGTTGATTTATAATTGGCACAGTCTTGAACGAGATGTAGCAAGCTTCGGATGCGAATTTGTGTCGCAGTTTGAAACCAATTACCAGAAAGTAAAGAAACAATAATCGTAGACAGTAGAAAACGTTCGCACATTAAAAAAACATTTCTCGTCTACAAAAAAAAAAAAAAAAACTATGTACACAAGATATATTTGTTAAATGTACAGATCTTTTTGAGACTGTGCCGTAACATGCAGATGAATAATTTTAATTCTAATACGATAATTATCAATTACTAAAAAGATGATTCGATAAGTCGAACGATTATCACAGTGACTATTTAATTTAATGCGCCTGGTGATGACATAACGGATGTTGTCGCGCTTCTGGCCGCGGCAGCAAAGAGACCAGCAGCCGTAAGTAGCTGTATACCAGTAGTGATTCGTATCGTTGGTTCTCTTCGTTCTGCTCGAACCCCGTACTTAACGTTCTTATGGTGTGTGTATTCCTCGTTGCGGGTCTCTCCTGCTCGCGGCGGTGGCGGTGGCGGCGGCGGCTGCGACATCCAGGGCGTCTTTTTGTCGCCCCCTTATCTATACCGACACACTTGGGAGTAGTACCCGCGAGAATACCAGGAAAACCGGTTGTCCTTCGGCAGCAGTTGTGTGTCGGCGTTGAAGCTGAGGATCAAGCGGCGGTGAGGTACTCTCCGTTCTTTCTCTTTCTTTTTCTTCTTCGTCGTCCCATCTTTTCTCGCTTCATCCTCACCATCCCCGATTAGAAAGAGCCCCTACTTCGTTCGTCTCGCGTATATTCTCTGCTTACCACGCTCTCCCGAGCAACCTCTCCTCGATCGCATCATCGGCCCTTTTTACACGCCCGGACGCACTCCCGTGCCACAAGAGTGTATTCTGCTCTGTGCCTCTGCGGTCTACCGCGTCAATCTCAGTTCATTTCTTCGCCGAACGCGTATCGCCACAATTGTACCGGTAAAATCAAAATCGAAAGACTAACTGACTAACCGCAAACACTTGCCAGATGAAATTGAAGAAGTTTGACGACGACCACTAACGTAACATTTCTGCTGTAGAGTTAGTTTTTTTTTGTCCCCTCTCGAGGAAAGTGAAGAAGTAATCACAGTAGAGCCTCAAGGGCCGCGGGAATTGAGCGATTATTCGATGATGAAGATGTAGAGTCGATAAAACGGTAAAGAGACAATGGCAATTGAGCAAGCTGGCATATTGTCTCTCGTTGGCTTTATCTGCATATCAGTCCGTTGGAAGCAGTGCGGATGTATTCAGCACCCTTCCTTACCTGCGCTAGAAGCATTCAATTATCGACTTTAATTCGAGCCGCGAAGCTCGTTGTGGCGATGGTGCTTGCTGCTGGTGGTGGGGGTGCTGCCATTAGCATACCCTTGAATAATGCATGGACGAACGGTTAATCCGACGGTATGTAAATTAATCCCTCTAATTGCGAGCGACAAAACTTCATGAAGCCGGATCGCGTACTCAGAAGGGAATGGAAGGATAGGAGCTGCATCGTCGTCGGTGCTGATCCCACCTATGTTGGGATCCCTCTGTATCCTGCGCTGGTCTTTCAGACTGAACCCATCGTCGCAAATCCAGCGCGTACATCAACGCCCGTATAAATTCTCATAGGCAATTCAAGAAGACCATTTTTCCTCAACTCCGAATAAGAGATTTTTCATTTAAATTCAAAAGACTTTTCGCTAGAATCTTTGTATTTTTTAATTTCATATACTCCATATTTCGACCTCGCGCAATTAACGCCCCCCGTTTTTGCTTATTTTGTGCAACTACAACTTCCCGCGTCTTCGGATTCAACCCACGTTAATGACGCGTTGCTACTATCGCGGGGGGAGTTTCATCCCCACCCTATTCGTAAGCACCGTGCTCGCCTCGAGCGTCGACGAACTCGTGAATTAACCGGTGTACACGGTGTAAAATCCCTCTCGTAGCATCTCTCCTTTTTGTAAACGAGAATAAAATTTCCGTCTCGAGCTTCCTCGAGGGGACGATGAGCGTGCCAGCGACGAGGGATCATGCAGACCAAGTGAAATGAAGGGAAGTCTCGAATTATTCGTGTGCAATCGTCGGTGCACTAAAAAACCAGAGTGCACACGCCATTCGGCGAATCATTTTGTTTTATCCACGAATAAAACTCGATACATCGTATCGAATGAGAAGGAGAATTACTTCTCTTTGTTCAGCGAAGAGTGAACCACACGACAATTAATTTAAACGCACGCTGAATCCGCACTTCCCCTTTCTCCTCGTCATTTTTCTTCTTTTTAAACCTCCCAGTTTTTCATTCATACACTTTTCCAGCGTCGCGGATGTTTATTTACGCAATATTCACAATTAGTCGCTTTTCAATGAGACGGCGTCAACGACGACTGTGGAGAGGCGGAGCGTGTGTCGAGTGCATCGTTGCAATGCGTCGAACGTGGACTTTATTCTTTTTGTACGGTATATAGCGAAGTCGAAAAGATGGAAAGAGAAACTGCCAATTGAGTCGTGTGCGCGCGGATAGAGAGTGAAAAGAGGAAACCTTTTCCGCGCGACCAGGCCCTTTACTTCCTCCATAGAGTGCAAAGGGGGGGGGGGGGGGGGGGGGGGGGAGGGAAGGAGGGGGGGGGGGGGGGGGGGGGGGGGGGAGAGGGGGGGGGAGGAGGAGGGGGGTTAATTGCTTCAGTCTGTCGCCTTTCAGCGGCAACAGCAGCGGCGTTAACCAACGGATCCTTTTCAACATTTTCGACAACTCTTTCACTTTTTTTTCGATTTTCTTTTTTGCTTGATTCTTCGGCTTTGTTTTCCATCACGCGGCACTGATACATGCAGGAAATTTTCTTTTTTTCCATCAATTCTCTTTCAATCCGAGTGAATTCACAATCCTGTGAAATTCGCCATCGACGATTTTCACTTGTCTTTGTCCGTTTACTTGGCTATTTCCGCACAGGTCTTTCTCACTATATATTTTTCTCTCTCTGCGTGTGTCGCCAGTCTCGTATTCCAGAGCCGCTGCTGATGGTCTCTCATTACTCATCGCATCGTTTCATATTTCAGCGCAACTCGGTAGTTTTTTATCGCGCTATTCTCTCGCAATAAGCTTCGTTGGATCGCAACTGTACGTGAAACATTCAACTGCAATAATGGTTTTAGAACCGACGAGATACAAAAGACAGGGCGAGCGGATACATATAGGATGGAAAAATTCGATGTTATTATATGATAAGATGAAAGAGGGAGCCTGGAAAGAAAGTTTTATATCAAGTCAACGGAATCATCGTCGTGGACAATAATGAGCAACGATCAACCTAGGCATCTTCTATAAGTACCGAACGTCACTCTTGTGGACATACAAACGTATCTCGAGCCAAAATGCCAGTTTGCATTTATGCCCAGCCGAAACGGCGTATTGACCTTCACCGATCACGTATAGTAATTTTACTCGGTCACACCTAATGGACTCTAATAATCCTGACGTCTCAATATGCGACTAGATATCTCGCAAAATGCAACATTTACATGAATGTATGTATCTACCGAGTCCGCTCGGAGTGTATGTCTGTGTGGTTTGTCCTCGTTCCCCTCGCACACGTGTGGCGTGTGGCCAGGGTTAGAGGACGACGTGAAGCAGAAGTGAAGCCGAGATATAGGGAGGAAGGGAGAGAGAGCCCGGGTAACCCAGGGACAAGAGCCAAGCGATATATAATGTTCCGCAATATTAAACGGGACGCATTCCACCGAAGCCACCCCCTATGGCCCCTGCCTATGAATGCTTCTGCGTCCTGCGCGAGAGAGCCACCTCGCTTCCCTTCGTTCCATCCTACTCTCGCCGGGAGAGCCAACTCGACAACCCTCCTAGCGTCGAGGACGACGAAGCGGCTCCGAAGTCCAGCATATTCTCCCCCATGCTAGCACCGTCGCCAGGACTCTCTCTCTCTCTCTCTCTCTCTCTCTCACACACACACACACACACACACACACGCACGCACGCACGCACGCACGCACGCACGCACGCACGCACGCACGCACGCACGCACGCACGCACGCACGCAC
>JAPYZD010015574.1:0-12691 GCA_030522725.1 Ichneumoninae sp. B BG-2022a
AAAAAAAAACCAAACCAAAAAAAAAAAAAAAAAAAAAAAAAAAAAAAAAAAAAAAAAAAAAAAAAAACAGAACAACATTACGCTTCAGTGAGAAGCCACTTCGACTATTCAGCGCTCTCACAAGCGACAAACACAAACCGTCTCTACAAAATAAAACTATGAATGCAGCTCAGTGTTATTCATTCCAACGCCTGCAGATTTCAGCGTTCGGTCTCCGAGCTTTTTTCTCACACGCCCAAAAAAAAAAAAAAAAACCCCGAAAACACAGTGGGTATCAGTGAGACGTCGAACCGAGGTCGATTTCGACCGTGGCGAGGCTCGCGGTCCAAGAAAACTATTTCACGAGAGGTCGCCGGAAGGGGTTCAAGGGGCGGCGGGAGGGGGGAGGGGAGGCGAGGCTAAATAACGATAACTTTTTAAAACGCTCCGCGGCCCCGCTCGTAAAAGCGAGAAGCGAACGAGGGAACACTCCGAACACTATACGTGTTTCCGAGTGTGTCTCTGTTCGGCGCGGAGAGCACAGTGCAGTATCGAACGGGGTCGACTTCTAGGTTTCCGTGGGGCGGCGGGGGGAGGGGGGGGGAAGGGGTAGAGCCTTTGGTTATAAGTTCGTATTATATTAGCCGGCTTCGGAATGACCCGTTGCCCAATCGGAACGCTCGTAAAGTTGGTCTCGACATTTGGTCGGGTTGTCAAGTGAAAGAGAGTTGCTTGGATTTCGTCGGGTTTCTCCCCCCCCCCCTCCCCTCTTTCCCGGCGTTGCGTTGCAGACTGCAACGCGTCGCGGCATTAACAAATCCGGCTCACTTCCGTGAGGGCTCCATGCTACGCTGCTTTATTGCCTGCATGCGCTATATATATCATACACGTGTCCGTATCGCTATCGGAATGCAAAAGAAGGAAAAAAAAGAGATATCCTCTGTTCCAAAAAAACATAAATGTTTGTCGACGCGCGTCACTATAAATGTCGTTGCATCTGTCGAATAAAATTTTTTGTAAAAAAAAAGAAAAAGTGTCTCAAGAAACATTTCTACTGCGTTTGAGGAGTTGCAAGATCGACGGAGGAGACTCGCCGATCGCGGGTCGTTACCGGGGTCGGGATCAAATCTTGGCGGCACTTCCATAGGCGACTAATCGCACGGGTATCGTCATAGAAATTACAGGACTTGCAAAAAAAAAAAAACAATTTTATCTCCCCGGCTTGTCGCTAAAATTGTACAAACAGAGCTCATATTGTCCGATCGCCGTAAATCATTACTACGGCCCGTTGATATCGTAAACTTTATAAGATCGTCCGGCGGGGAGAGATAAAGCCTGGAGTAGTCCTCCATCCGCCATCGTCCGATTTGTCCTATGGGAACGGAAGCCGCAGCGAGAGACTGGGAAACTTTGCAGCAAAACTGTACTGCGATATGTAAATGATAAAATTAATTTTTTTTTTAAGCCGCCGTTCAGATATATATATGTAAATATAATTATAGGCAGATTTATGTATACTTTAATCGTCGCAGCTGGTCCGGAGAAAATTTAACGCTGACGAGTCCTGAATGCCCTCATTGTTTCGTGTCGTGCGGCCGCGCGACCGATGGCTCGAACCTTCCTGCGCTGCATATCTCTCGCATTATTTATTTCGTAACGATTTCTCGTAATTACCGAGACAGCGCTCAGTGCGAGGGTTTCCCCTGCCTCGGGTCGATCAGTCCGCGCCGCGGATGATGTATTCCGCGGAAACCCGGAATACATCGCACTAGTATGGCATAATACCTTGTGTAACGATTGCAGGAGACTCGCTACTCGGTGCCGGCTAATTGTGGCGCTGTACAGCCAGCATGCGTAAAGTACGAGGTGCGTACGTAAAGTACGAGACGCGTGCGCGAAGTACAAGAAGCTTGCGTAAAGTACGAGACGCGTGCGTAAAGTACAAGAAGCATGCGCGAAGTACGAGAAGCTTGCGAAAAGTACGAGAAGCTTGCGTAAAGTACGAGAAGCTTGCGTAAAGTACGAGAAGCTTGCGTAAAGTACGAGAAGCTTGCGTAAAGTACGAGAAGCTTGCGAGAAGCTTGCGTAAAGTACGAAACGCGTGCGTAAAGTAAGAAACGCGTGCGTAAAGTACGAAACGCGTGCGTAAAGTACGAAACGCGTGCGTAAAGAACGAAACGCGTGCGTAAAGTATGAAACGCGTGCGTAAAGAACGAAACGCGTGCGTAAAGAACGAAACGCGTGCGTAAAGTACGAAACGCGCGTGAAGTACGAAGGACGCGTGAAGTGCGAAACGCGCGTAAAATACGAAGCGTGCGTAAAGTACGAAGCGTGCGTAAAATACGAAGCGTGCGTAAAATACGAAGCGTGCGTAAAGTACGAGAAGCGTACGTAAAGTAAAATCGTGTATTGATAGTAGTAGTACACTTGGCTGCAAGGCGCCACTTACGCCTCTTCCGGCAGGCACGAAAAGTACTTTTCATTCATAAGTTACACAAGTACCATCTATCTACCTGCGAGCGCGAGACACAAGTGCACGTACAGTAAGGCTATTCGGGAAGTCGAGGGAAAAGAAGATCGACAGAGTAAATAATCTTTCTTCTTTACCGACCATCAATTTTGTTTCCAGCAGATATTACTTTGCCCCAAGCATTTGGCTTCCCATTGTTTCCGCGATGGGAAGATATCCGCGGAAACCGGAAGTACCGAGAGACGATAACGATAAGGATGAAACGGCATAAGTGAAAGATTCAGCAAACAGTTTACCGATGTTGCACGGCTGTCGGGACGCAATTACGAGGCTCCGTGAGCGGGCTTCGCAGGGCATAAAAGGGGCAGAGATCCGGGCAGACGCGAGAGCAACAGGTAGGCTCGAGCCTCACCTCGAGGTCGTTGTGTATCTTTCGTGATACGCCGAACTACGCGGAGCCACGGGGGTTTGGGTCTGCGTGTACAAGCTCGCAGGAGTTCATGGTATATCGACGAACGGGTTGGGAAGGTTGATGACCAAGCGACGATAGAACGACTGCCCCGATTAATTGACTCGCGTTACTCCGGGGTTTCGGCGCGACGAGCGTTTCGCCCCGATTAGATTTGGATTGTAGACACAGGCGAGGTAATCGTACGTTTAATCCGATTCGATGGAAGTAATATCGGGATGTAATCAACCGCCGAGATCTCGAGCTTCCGGTCGAGCGGATATACTTTTTCTAACGCAAAAAAAAAATTATCCTCGACGTTAACCCTTAAGGAGGGAGTCTCGCTGCGCGCTGACTTCGCATAAGTTCGACAACAATAAGAGAAAATTGCAAGTACTTCTTGATGGTGTAAAAATCTGAACAATAAGAGAAAATTGCAAGTACTTCTTGATGGTGTAAAAATCTGAAAAAAATCATGTACACTGAAAGTACTGAGAAGATTAATTTTGCATAATAATAATTGGAAAATGTTTTTGTTCTATAATTTTTTTCTTTAATTTTTGTTCTATAAACAAAAATTAAAAATCAACGATTACTTAAAAATCTGAAAAAATTCATACGTGTTCAGAAAAATAAACGAATCATTTTCTTTAAAAAAAAAGTTTTGTTGCCGGGTAATTTATTAACCAATCAATTTTTTGATGAATTTGTTAATAACATTTTGCAATTATTATCATGCAAAATTAATCTTCTCAGTACCTTTACTATACATGATTTTTTTCAGATTTTTACACGATCAAAAAATCCTTGCAATTTTCTCTTATTGTTGTCGAACTTATGCGAAGTCAGCGCGCAGCGAGACTCCCTCCTTAAATTCAGAGGGTGCCTTATTCGCCGCATTGGTGAAACAGGTGTTGTAAAGGAAATATATTTCTCAATATTAGTCGAAAATAAATACACTGGAAGAAAAAGATCGATTAAAACGTAATGTACTGGTACTGAAAGTTTTTTGGAATAAGCTGGTATATTACATTTCGTGTACAATTGTGATGAAAAATTAACGTATAGTATGTTAAAATATTGAGAAATACTTTACATTTAATAATCTATTGTTCGCCACAATTGTACATTAAATTTAATGAACGAGTTTTTGCATAAAAACTTCCAGTCCGGTGTATTAAATTTACAATTATTTTTAACAATGTGGACACAAAAAAATCCTCGAAATATTCGAAGAATTGCTATGCATCCTGACAAACGGTTTTCGAATGTAATTTCACCATGAATCTTTTTTTTTAAGTCAGGTCCAAAAATTGAAAAAGTAAATTTTTCAAATGTTCTGTTTCAAAAATTGTCCAACGATTGAGAAATGTTTTTTTTTTTTTTTTTTTTTTTTTAAAATAGACTTCCGGCCCAACGGGTTAATAATATATTATATGTGACAGATGATACGTATAGTAATTTTTATAACCGTAAAAATTGGAATGTTTGAAGAGTCGATATGCATCCTGATAAAGATTTTTTCCAATGCAATTTTGTCGTAAATCTTTTCTTCAAATTCGGGTCTAAAAATCGGAAGAGGGAATATAATGAATTGTCTTACCGTATAAATCGAATTACCAGAAGAATCGATTAAACAGAAAAAAACGTGTAAACTATCTGTGAAAATAGGGACTTACCGCTTTGCGGAAGTGGTAGATGACCGCCGGTAGGCGGGTGTGTATGCAACGGAGGGGGCAATTTCCGATTTGATGATACACTGACGAATCCACCGGCTATCCCGCCGATCCCACTGTGGGCACCGGTACTCCCGTGATTACTGACAGGGGATTCGCTGCTGCTGCTACCACAACTACCTTCGAGGCTGAGAGCGGGCTGCGGTACCGAAACCAATCGGTCTCCATCGAGCTCCACCGGCTGGGGCTCGACCTGCTGGTAAAAATATAGCGTGTCAAGGCCGCGCGATCTTCGCGGTCCTTGAGGTCGTCGGCCGCCGAGAGACCCGAGAAGTCGTCGAGTCTCTACTCGATATTTGCAAATAGGCCACCGTTACTTCCGGTTAACGATAAACAACACGGAATCTATCTTTTTCGACTAAAATCATTTTGTTTTCACCCCAATATACATTCTACACGACAATGACATCGAAAGATTAAGGATAGAAAAAAGATTTAAATTAAATTGACGAGTATACGGGAGAATAAAAACTTGCCTTTTACCCCCTTTAGTGTCCGATCGATATTGTACGGTATGATAAATCAACCCTTGTCGAGCTCATCATACATTTCTTTTTTATTCGTAGAACCGTACTTCTTTTTAAATATATCAACCCAAAAAAAATTGTATCTGACTTTCAATTTTTTGTATTTTTTCTGCTATCAATATTCACCTAGGAATCTATTTTTTCGAATAAAATAATTTTGTTTTTCACCCCTATGTATATTCTATACAACAATGCCCTCGAAAGAGTACGGATAAAAATATAAAAAATTAAATTGACGAATATACGAGAACACAAAAACCTTCCTTTACCAACCGATCGATATTGTGCACTTCGATAGATCAACGCTATCGAGCCCACCGTGCATTAATTTTTTACTCCTCAAACTTTGCCGTATCTCTTGAAACACAGTAACCCAAAAAAATCAATAAAAATCCCAAAATCCTTTCAAATGTTGATCTTTTTTTGCACTTCAGCGTAACGAATTTAAGTACGCGACTCGAGATCGTTCTCCTTCGTCGGGTCTCCCGCGAGAGTGTCGAGAGTACAGGCTTGAAGTTAAAAAAAAAAAACGAAAAAAAAGTGATGTAATTAGTACTCTATCGCACACCGAGCCGACATTCCTTGAGGAACAAGGACAAAATCACCTCCTCGGGTCTCCTTACTCTCGCGGCGTCTTGGTCCTGGGCCCGTCTCAGTCGCACCTGCAACGCCATCACTCTCTGACGATCCTTCGTAAGTTTGCACTTCTCGCAATTGCAGTCGCGATACCTGCAGAACCTCTTGTGACCCTTCAGGGCCATTTTAACCCGGTGATTACGGCAGCGCGCACAGTTCGGCGGCGTTCGCGGGCTCAGCCCAGCGCTGCCGCTACCGGTCGACGATTTCGATTCACTCATGCGCACCGAGCTCGCGTCGCTGTCGCGACTCATTCTCGAGTCCATCGCCTAACTCCTCTGGAACGAAAGAACGGACGACCAAAACAATAACAAAAATCCTGTGCCGGGCGCGCGCACTTTGCACAGACGAAGAACTTGACGAAAAAATAAATACTTAAAAAAAAACCGGATTTTGTATCGGAAATAAAAAATTCTTTGCGTAGATCACTTTTAGTTTTTTTTTTTTTTTTTTTTTTTTTTTTTTTTTTTTTTTTTTAATCTCAATCGACCAAACGCGAATGTATTTTGACCCTCTTCATAAGTGCCGCACTAGCGGGAAGCTTCGACGAAGTTTCATCGACCGTTCGATGCAGGAGTCTTCTTCTGGACGATACAAGTGACGAACCGATGACCCTTTCACGCGATGGGCCAATGGCGTCCCTCTCAAACATCGTGTCTCATTCGATTGTCACAGTTCTCGCATGTCATTCGTCTTCCTGCAAGCAGAGACAAACAAAAAATTTAATAAATATATGAAAATAAAACGAATAAATCGTTAAATAATCGAATAAATAAGTTAAAACAAATACAGTGGAACCTCGATTATCCGAACGCGCTTTATCCGAACCCTCCGTTATCCGAACCGCCGCTGGTTCGGATAAAGTTCCTATTATCCGAACTATTGCGCGAAATTCTCGTATCCTTACATTGTTGCACGCCAGTACATTGTTGCGCTGTACAAACAAGCGAATTCAGCAACACTCGAGCTCGCATAGATTTACACCCTTTACGTCAGAAAATTACCAATCATTCTATTTATATATTTTATTTATTTGTGATATGACACAAATAAATAAAATATATTAATAGAATGATTGGTAATTTTCTGACGTATGTAAATCCTTAACAGTGTCTGTTAAGTTGTCTCTCTTTTCATTAAAGAAAAGGCAGAAAAAAACCGCCTATATTCTTAGTATAGGCTTCGATAGCGGAAGGTAAAGAAAAAAACACTGCAACAAAAAAAGAGCCGCGTCCGATCGAGTCTCGAAGTTTCAGAGTAGCAGTCGCGAACGACAAGTTCAAATGCGACGTTTAAAGTAATTGTGGTGCTTCCTCGTGGCAAGGCGCGCTACCTGTCCGTGTACGTTTATGAACAGCAGAGGAGTGTTTTTGTCGTTCATTCGTAATGACCATGTTGCGATCGTGCTATCCGAGGAATAAAATGATGAACGGTATGCGCCCCTCATATCCGCGTCGCGTTCGAGGCTTGTGTGTGCATTCTCGCAGCTCGGCGCACCGATCCGACGGGCGGCATTAGGCCTACGCAGCCGGCAAAGAACCCTTCGACGAGAGAATTATCGATCCAATGAAAATTACAAGTGCAAAAAAATTTAAATAAAAAATATAAAAAAAAACATATAATGATCGAACTGCAGTTCCGAGACTGGCGTTTATTGAAATCCCGCTGAGAAGTTCGCGCAACGCGGTGGAGAGAATTATAAATTCAATGAAACTTTTACAAAGGGGACAAAAATGGAGAAGAAATTATTATTTTTAAATGTGAAAAAATATCCCTATGAGAAATGTGCGAGGCAAGGTTGACAGATTATGAATTCTATGAAAATTAAAAAACGGACAAAATGGAGAATTTTTTTCTTTTCTTTTTTTTTTTTGTCATGGGCAAAAAGGGTTTTGATCAAATTATAACTTCGAGCGTAGCGTTCATTGAAGAACCGCCGAGAAACTCGCGCGACAAGGTCGAAAGAATTACGAATTCAATGAAAATTAAAAGAGGGCAAGATATGAGCATTTTTTTTTCTTTTTTTTTCATGAGAAGAATGTATCCCAATCAGAATAATATACGGTGTATTTTTTCGCGCTGAACCTGAATCGGACGTTGACTTTTGACGTTAAAAAAGTTGAAAATAAAAATTTTCATATGGCTTCCTCATATAAGTAGCAAATTGAAATTTTCATGTGGCTTTCTCATGAAAGCTGCAAATTTGAATTTTCATATGGCTTTCTAATAATGTTCCTCGATTCGCGAAGCTTCCTCTATGAGGAATGCTTTCTCATAAAAGAAGCTTCGCGAATAAAGGAACATTATAAGAAAGCCATATGAAAAAACTTGCATGAGGAAGCCATATGAAAATTTCACTTTGCAACTTATATGAGGAACCCGTATGAAATTTTCAATTTGCAACTTATATGAGGAACCCGTATGAAATTTTCAATTTGCAACTTATATGAGGAAGCCATATGAAAATTTCAATTTTCAACTTTCTTTTTTCTTCAAATTCTCCGCTGCAAATGTTTTTCTATAAGCTGTAACAAAAATCTCAATCCCGCAGTCTACTTGTGCGTTAAACATTCCAGGAAACATTTCGAAAAATGTCTCACTGCATTGACTGGTCCGGCTACCTTCGCTCTCTCTCCCTCCACGCGGATTCTGGGAAAATTCAATTATACACTGTAAAAAAGATGTTGTTTGAAAATTAATGAACAGTATCGGAAGCTTTTTTACATAAACCGTTTCTGAAATTTTGAACACATGTGTGTTGCAATTTTACAATAAAATTTGTATTTTTCATTAACATTTTTGTGAATTTGTAAGCAAAAGATTTGTAATTTTAATATCTGGTATTTTTATTTCACAAGCAAAGTACATTAATGTTTAATTAATATGAGTAATGTCAGCAAATTTCAAGCTCATTTACAATTTATTTTTACAGTGTAGGGTCTCATCCGAACTGGAGCTTTGAAAGCATTTTTTTCTTTTTCATTGGAGTGCATGTCGCACATGCGCAGAAAACAACACCGAACACGACGTCCCTCCGCGCGTACAATCGCTTTAATTCGACGTTTGAATTAGAAACTAAGCAAAGTCCACGATCGTGTACGAATAATAACGCGTCTTGTTTTACCGCCTTATTGTTATCAGGAAAAAAAAGAAGAAAATGACGAACGTTGACGAGCGTAACGTCTCATTAAGGCTTCAAAGTGTCCATCATAGGCGAGCGTGAAAAATCACTTTTCGCAAAACCGCTAAGAACTACTTACACGATTTGATACATGGAAAAACACTTGTGCAGGAGATACATTCGATCGTGCATTTTATTTCTCATTATTATCTTCGTCGATTAATATTAGCTTTTTCTATTATTATTTCTTTATTTTCCCCGAGCAATGCAACACAACAGCAAAAAATCTATGGAACAGGTAGACAGTACGGATATTTAATTTTTATTGTAATATTCTTTCCCAGGCAAAATCCAAACAAAAAGGTGTGAAACAGGCGAACAGTGCAGAGTTTTGTAATCCTATCGATAATCGATTATTATTTCTCCTGTTTCAGACGAAAAAATGTTAAAATTATAAGGTTTTTAAGTGCGAAAGAAGTAAACAGTGCGTTTTATAATGTCCCGATCGTCGTGATTCGTGTCATGAGGGAACGTTTCGTCGAGCGTTGTGTGTACAGTAACAACGTCAACGATGTACATTGGGACGTAGCCCGTGTAACTATCGCCTCGAGGTAATTTGTTGAACGTTGAAACCCGATGGCATACACACGCGCTCGTTCCGCATAATACGGACGTTGAATTATTCATTCGTACATAATATGCATGCGTACCGCGCGTATATCTGTTTATCTCATTCGCATAAATGTATTACCGTGCGCTCTCCAGTCGATTCATTATAGATTAATCCTTCCGGCGTTGTGTGCCGCCGATCGGACTTCGGGGGCACGTTAAGGTTTCGATCCGTCACTTTTTTTTTTTTTTTTTTTTTTTTTTTTTTTTTTTTTTTTTTTTTTTTTTCTCTTCTTTTTTTTTTTTTTTTTTTTTTTTTTTTTTTTTTTTCGTAGCGACGGTTCTATTTGTGCCGCGGTAGAGCCAGAAGAGCTCCCGGTGAAGAAAAGCCGGTCTGCGGCTGATGGAAAACCCGGAAGTGGCATCGACGGAATAACGTACGACGGGGCCGTAAAAAGTTTTTAACTGGAGGCGCCAGCCCATTCGAGTCCCGTTAACGAAGGATATCCTCGAGACTTTAATGCGAGAAAAGCTTTATCCCCTCGTGAACAGTAGTCCGCAAGCGGTCTCCCAGCGCGGAAGCACAGGATTTAACGTCCCGTCCGAGGAAGACGCCTACCATAACGAGCCATCTCTCGTTGCGGCTGCTTCGGTATTGCAGATTCCGGCTAAAGCAAGCTTCGGCTCTCATCCACTACTATAACTTTGTGCGTTATCTTGCCAACTTAACTGGGGCACAAGCGGCGATAAAAAAAATCCCACGCCCATCATCGTGCGCCAATCGCCCAACACGCTAATAGGGAGAACATCGTCTTTGACGAGAAACGGAATGTCATTAGCCTTTTTATTAGTGTCTTCTTCTTTTCTAGAAAAGGAAAAAAAAAGTTTTCATTGGTTCATGCAACTTGATGCATCCGACTTCCGATTATGTTCTACACAGTCCATAAGATTTTTAGAGACACAACATCGATCAATCAGCCTTCAATTGACGGTTAATAAACACGTCAATTCGTAGCCAATTAATACGTAAATTTATTACCTCACATCCATAATAATGTCAGACGAGGAACATGTGATTCTTCATCTACCGATACATAAATTGCTCGATACCTTTCACCGAAATTATTCATACGTTTCGAGATGGAACCGCAAGCTACCTCGGCGCCTCGTTGGACTCGATTACATCGGTGATAAATAAAGAAGAAACAAAAACCGACGAAGCTATGTAGAGTGGAGGCTAACGATGATCCGTTTCGGTTATAGTGGTCGGTCGTGGTGGTTTTGTCCGGAAAAAGAAATTAACTGTTCATCGGGGGGGCTCGCCGATCGCGGGCGCCCGGATATACCAGTCGGCAAAACAGTTGTAACCTCCGCAATGGGAGTGAGAGAATCGAGGACGGTCGGGTATGAGGACCGCGGGAGCCAAAGTAATATAACCAAGACCAAACGAGTTCAGGCTGCAATTTGATGTTATCGTTTCGGGAGGGTATCCGATGGTGGAGAAGGTTAGCGGGTATGCGAAGGTGCTCGTAAATGGGAGAACAAAAGTGAGATAGGACGGAGTGAACAAGCGGTCCGAAAAGAGATACGTAGTTTGCACCCATTTAAAAAGCGACTACCTCATCCCCCCACGTAAATATACCGTCCGAGAGACGATCGTTGTTGATACAATAACGGGGAAAAGTCGCGGGATAAAAACTCCCTCTCGGGAACATATCGACATTGGAGCCGGTGAGTGCAGCGCACATTCAGTGACGATTTAAAGTTGCCCATATTGGCTGTAAAACCGCCGACAATTTCGCAACGGCAGTCGAGGCTGGAGCAACCTCGATGTCCGCTCTCGTGGAGGAAGGTCAAAAAAATAGATACAAAAAAATTAAAGCGAAAGAGAATGCAGCGCCAGGAACGAACCGCTGCCTCTCGGCGCCAGCCCTCCTTCAGTTTCTCCGTTTATTTTATTCCTGTTTTGATTTCTTTTATCATGATACTCTTCCCCGTTTCCGCGAGCCGCGACGACGCGAGGAGAGCGTTGGCTGGTGGGGTTTAGAAGGGGATTTCGGTAGACGAGAGTTAGTCGAACAGCCACGGAGGAAACGTACACATCGTAAATTGCCCACCCGCGCTAATGAACTTTGCCCAAGTTTTTTATTCGAAAATTGCGGTCGCCGGCGCTATTGCCATCCCCGGCGACATCTCAACGTTACGATTCCGTACACGGTTAGCGCACGTCTGGCGCGGGAGAAGAAATGAGATTTCTCGTTCATGAAATCTGCGAGATTCGAAATGGAAGGAGGAAGAAAAAAAATTGATTGCCTTCCCGTCGGGTCGCACCGATATGCTCATAAATAGCTTTCGCAAGATCTTCCCACTCGACCAACGTCATCCCACGTGGGATTCTACGGCATCTGGAAAAACGGCATATCAGTGGCTCCGCACTGGCTGCCGTACACCAAAACCCAATATCGGTCCTTCTTCGGCCAGCGCAGGTCGCCGGAGCGATGCCCAAGGTCTTTCGAGAACTACGCCACTACTTGCAGAGAAAAATAACAAAATTTCTCTACGACGCCACCTTCGGTTTGCCAATCGCACTTTTAAACCGAAATTAACGTCGGACGAAAAATCTGATCAATTTCTTTGTGACGTCACTTCCGGTCTTAAAATGTCAGTTTTCGACCGGAAATGATGTCATATGAGGCAACGTTTCTTTCGGTTTGAAAAAATGATCAATTGGAAGTGACGTCGTGCGACAAAACGTTTATTTCCAGTCCAAAAATCTAATTGTTTAGATCGGAAGTGACGTCGTACCAGAAATACATCACTTCCGATTTGGAAGTCTCATTTTCCGACCGGAAGTGAAGTTGCCAAGTGCAAGACCCTCGATAACTGGTCGGTCCCCTAGCTACGCCGATGATTAAATTTCACCTGGGAAACCTCGTACAGTAATTGCGATGCGGTATTGGAAGTGACTATGGTTAGCAATGAAGGTCACACGAAAGCAAACCTTAAAACTCATTGATATTTACACTGTAAAAAAATGTTGTTTGAAAATTAATGAACAGTATTGGCAGCTTTTTTACATAAACCGTTTCTGAAATTTCAAACACATGTGTGTTGCAATTTTACAATAAAATTTATATTTTTCATGAACATTTTTGTAAATTTTGC
>JAPYZD010015591.1:0-10401 GCA_030522725.1 Ichneumoninae sp. B BG-2022a
CATATATCGTCAGTTTTATGAAATCTCTGTGTTGATGCCTTTCATTTAATTATTTATAGTTCGAGTTGAAATTGAAGAAAAGCGTAACTGCCCGGTGGGCCTTCAAATCCTGGAGGTCCTTGAAAAGTCCTTCGATTTCACTTGTCCTTCGAAGGTCCTGGAAGTGTTCTTGAACTTTTGTTTGTTTGTAAATAGTTGACATTTTTATCATTCGTTACTTTTACTTTTAAAATATCGCTATGTCGATAACTTTCATACAATTAGTCAGGACTAGAGATATTCGCGTTTATTTTTTTTTACTCGGGTATCTTTACTCTGGAGGACCTTGAGAGGTCCTGGAAGTGTCCTTGAACTTTTGTTTGTTTGTAAATACTTGACATTTTTTTCATTCGTTAGTTTTATGACATCGCTAAGTGGATGCCTTTCATATAATTAGGCATGACTAGAGATACTCGTGTTTAATTTTTCTTTTTTTACTCGGGTATCTTTTCTGTCTCGGAGTACGAGAGTGTTTGCGTGGTAAGGAGACATTGACACCCGCGTGAGACGGATAGATTAAGGCAACGGGGTCACGTACCACCCGGCAGTGGGCTCTCAAACTCACTAGATGTTAATCGGTAAACACGCGCGCCTATTCGCGAACTATGTTTCAAACGTGTTTGATGAAGCCACTATACTGCGGTCGTCATTGAACTCTCTCGTGGCCGATCGTTCTATAAACTCATTAATCATTATACCACGGACGATGAAGCGATAGGCCGCTTCGACGCGCACAGGCTAAACGTGTATAACGTGCTCGGGCATAAGATCCGGAGGAATAATCGAGTACGCGTACCGGTTACGCGCTCTCGCACTTGTCTCGGGCCCCTCGAGCGCGGCTATTGCTTATCGAGTGTGAAGCGGCGCGAGCATGGTGCAACATGCCGCAACTTGTTGCTGTGCATAAATTTAAAAAAAAAATAAACAAAATGTATCGCAATTATATTGAATGTAAAAAAATGAATCGCGGTTTCCCGTTCACCTCGAAAAATAAATACTAAGGTTTTAACTATGCAAATGTATCAAATCCACATGTTCTCTAATATGCATTATTCCTAGGGTAATTTTGGCAAAGAGTTCCGCGTGTAACATAGTGAAACTTGTTGCAGTGCACCAACAAAAAAAATAAAAAAAGTTTATATAGAATGAAAATTATATAGAATGAAAAAAATTTAATCACGCATTCTTGTTCAATTCGAAAAATAAATACTACGATTTCAATTATGCAAATCTATCAAATCCAGATGTTCTCTAATATGCATTATTCCTAGGGTAATTTTGGCAAAGAATACCGCGTGTAACATAGTGAAACATGTTGCAGTGCATCAATTAATAATTTTTTAGCATTTTTTAAATTGGATATAATTTAATTAAATGCTAATTTTTTCACAATCCGAATGTATCAAATCCAGGCGCTCTCCAGGAATAACATCCGTTATTCCTAGCGTAATTTTGGCAAAGAGTATCTCGTACAGCATACTGTAACTTGTCCCAGCGAATCTATAAAAAACAACAACAAGAATAACAACAAAAACAAAAAATATATCGCAATTATGCAGAATTAAAAAAATTTTATCACCGTTTCGTGTTAACTCCGAAAAATAAATACTAACATTTTAACCATCCGAATGTATAAAATCCAGACGCTCTCGCATATCCATTATTCCCAGTATAATTTTGGCAACGAGTATCTCGTGCCACATAACGAAATAGCCTTGCCCCTTCCATTTTAGTTATCTACCGCGGAATTTGACGACCTCCATCGGGCAGGTATGCGTTAGGCCAGTGTCCGACTCTCAGCCCAAACCCACGAAACTCTTCGGGAATTCGGCCCTAGGACTTTACACGGAGAGAGAGGGAGCAAGGAGCCTCGCCGTTCGAATTCCCTGCTATAAATACTGACCACACCTCGACCACTTTCTCCTGTCAATCCCAGTTTTTTATTTGTATTTTTTTTTCTCGTCCCTAATGCTTCACCTTCTCCTTGGCCCATTCTCGAGTAGAAACAGCACGATAATCACTCAAACCGAATAGAAAAAGCAGCTCAATGAAAACGCCCAATACCCCGCATAGTTACACAAACTCATTACGCGGTAAAAAAAATGCTTCGTACATCGACACGGAGAAAAAAAAATGGTTGCGACAACAAGAATTTTGTTACCATAATTCATTTACCTCGTTAACATAGGGAGAACAAAATATTTTGATGTGCAGCCACAACAATAATTTATTTGATGGCCACCCTTTATTTGGTTTAAGTAAAATATTTATTTGATTTAAATTACAATTTATTTCATTTAAGCAATTATTTACTTAACTTAAATAAATATTTATTTTAATCAAATAGATATTTTACTTAATTTTTACTTAAAACAAATAAACAGTGGCAGTTAAATAAATTATTTTTCCGGGTATGGCAGCAAATATTTTTGCTGCCACAAAAATAAATAATTAACGATCTACACTTTGTTACACAGAAAAAAAAAATATCATTGAATCAAGTAAAATTTGCTTGCGGTCTGCCAATGAAGTAAAAACGTTGTTTCAATTCTACTCTGAATTCGTACAATT
This sequence comes from Ichneumoninae sp. B BG-2022a, assembly GCA_030522725.1. Taxonomy (NCBI): domain Eukaryota; kingdom Metazoa; phylum Arthropoda; class Insecta; order Hymenoptera; family Ichneumonidae; species Ichneumoninae sp. B BG-2022a. The sequence goes on from JAPYZD010015591.1 coordinate 2,611, forward strand.
TCATACCGGATTGAAACGATAACATGTTACCTTGACAGTCGGAATTGTAATAATTGAAAGTACAATTGAAACAAACATTTTTTTTCTTCGGCAGCCCGCAAGTGAATTTTTTTTTTCAGTGTAGAGAAACAGAACTATTTTCCACCGTGTAGCAAGGATTTATCGGCAAAAAAAATCCACGATTCTTTTCTTCTTAATGTCGCGATCCTTTTTTCCCGAGTGCACTCAAGGGCGTCGTTCACGGAGCGCTCTCGAGGACGTCCCACCGATATCGATAACGCGTCGTCGTCAGCTCGCCGGAAATTCAAGACGCCGAGATGTGTAATAAAGAATCCTGTTAGTTGACGCAGTCATCTAGTCTCGGAGCTCTCCCGTACCGCCAGTAACCGGTATCCCTTGCTCCCCGGTTTATCAGCAGTCTCTCGTTGCGTCGGGCAGCTGCCGTTTCGCTACCGCGTTCGCTCGTCCGGCCTCTGCAGCCGCAACTACTTTGGGCAGTCGGACTCGAAGACGAATATTGCATCGGGCGAGCTGGCTAACGCGGATTCGCGTATTAAGCGTGTCTCAGAAACTTTACCGCGGTTACGGGACGCGGGGGCACGGTAGTTCGTCGAGGGGCCGCGAATAGTTGGCCAGTAGTTACGGCAGTGCTGCGCGGCCAGCGACGAAAAGCGCGCCGGGCGCGCGGCGAGTTCTCCCCACCGCGTTTCCTCGTCTCCGTCGGGTTGGTGCGCGTACAGCGGGTAGATAGCTAAATCCACGGCGTTACGTGCACTCTCACGGGACAGGAGCGAGACAGTCGGTCGGGATCATGATATCGAAGAGTGCCGCAATATTCGCGACCTCGACAGTCAGCTGCGGCAATGCAACATCAACGATGACCGCGTGTCGTCTCGCGCCTCCCAAGATCGCTTCCGGCCTCTTGGCTCAACGGAGTCGCGTGGACACTCGGCTCTTCGGCACGAATGGCGCAAAATTCACGTCGACCCACCATGTCAACGGGCGGAAAATATCCCGGGAGAAAATGCGCGAAAATTACGTTAAGATGATGGAAAAGTGCAAATGTGAGTAAGACGCGTCGGGCTTCGATTATTTGCGAGGAGGAGGCGCGTGGTTCGCGTCGACGCCACTCTCGAGTCCATCGAGCACGGTAATGCGTCGAGGGAATAATCCCTTGGATTGTTCCCGAGGAATTCGTTGTTCGGACCTTTTTCCGCATGTGCGAGAAGCTTCGTAGATTTATCTTTGACGATTGCGTGTTTAACAGTGTGTCGGATGAAATTGTCATTCATGATTGCCGTGGGAAAATTTTCGTGTGGTCGGTAGAGTAAGAATTTTTGTTTGTGAATTTTTTTTTACCCTGTCGGTCGTTTTTTTCCTGGGGTTCTTGACGCTTAACTTACGGCACTGTCGTGTTTCCTAGGCTGTTTGTCTATCTCTCCTCTTTCAATACGAGTTTTTCCACGTTCGGCAGCACGCCTTCTTGCTCCTTCTCGGTTCACCGAGAAGCATTGCCTCGTGGAGCGGGCTGGTACAGACGGGTGTATATCTGTATCTGCGCTTCATAGGTTGGCGCGCATGCGCGCAGCTGGCGAGCACGTGCGCGCATGCGCTTGGCTGCGATCCTTGGGTGGCACGTTATTCCTGCGTGAGCTTTTCGTCACTGGATTAGCGAGTCGAGAGAACGTCGAATCGCTCTCTCGGTAAAACAGTTTTTCCATACATATGTCACATAGGGGGAGAGGAAGAGAGCGGGGCAAAACGGACCTCCATCTACGACGAGACTTCATTTGATCAATAAAAATCACATTTGTAGACGCTTCAGACTATTTTAAGTACTCTGACACAAAAATTTCGAAAAATGTTTTTTTGTAACAAAAACGAAAAATTTCTTGTTGCTCCCTCTACGAGGAATTAAAAAATAGTTCGTTTTGCCCCACTATTACCTATACACCGTCGCAAGTCCATTACAGCCACCTTGGCTACGACCCATGGGAGGAACGTTATTCCTGTGTGAACTTTTCGTCACTTGATAAACAAGTTGAGAATACGTCGAATCGCTCTCTCGGTAAATCTGATTTTACATATATATAACATACGCGGAGAGGGGGCGAGAGCGGGACAAAACGGACTTCCATCTATGACGAGACTGCGTTTGATCAATAAAAATCACATTTCTAGCCGTCGCAGACTATTTTAAGTACTCTGACACAAAAATCTCGAAAAACATTGTGTTTACGCCAAATAATTATTTGTTTGCTTCCTCTATGAGGAATAAAAAAAAATCCGTTTTGCCCCACTATTGCCCATACATCAACGCAAGTCCATTACAGTCGCCTCCGTCGACCACTTCATAGATTTGTTTACTCGAGGCCGATGATGCATCGAAGCCCAGCAAGAGCCCGAACGGACGATACTCTGCTCTCGAGGTCGTTACCCAATTGACTCTTATTGAGCCTCGAATTAATTGCGACCCTGACGACGGGGAGTTCGCGGTCACTCTGCGATTAAGCCCCTCCCCCACTACATCATCTCCCCCTAGGAACACAATCTATGCGACGCTTTCTATTAATAAAGTACCGTTAAAGTATATTATTATACTCGTGACAAAGCAATCCCCCCGTGCATTTCCAATTTATCACCGGAAAAATACGTGCTCTCGAATAGCCAATTAATTCGAGGAAAGAAATTGGCGCGGTATACATGGAATGTTCCTAATCTCTCCGGCGTCCGCGATACGAGTGGATTTATAGATACAAATGAGCCGGCTAATGAATCTCGACGATGTTGGAAGAGATTAAAGAACCACGCGGCTATATCGAGAACGATCAGCAGTCACGTATCATCGATCGCTCCTGCACGAATGATCCAGTGATTGACGTATCGGACTGCTGCGCGCCTATCGTTCGGCTCAGTTATCGGCAATTCAACGGTAATTGGCGGCCCGTGCACCCAGAAAAATAATTTATTTGAAGGCCACCGTTTATTTGGATTAAGTAAAATATTTGATTTAAATACATATTTATTTAAATTTTATTTTTTTATTTATTTATTTATTTATTTATTAGTTTACGGGATAAACCCTTTTACATACAATATTAAAATACGTCAGTAAATTGATAAATTATGAATATCTCTACTATTTGAATAATATCACCAGTTCGTATCTTAATATATAATAAATAGACAAAATATATTTCATTAGTTCATTTTAACATTAATAACCATCATACTGGTTGCTTGCCTTTGGTTGCCAGATTATTTTGGAATACAATCATTCAAACAACTGCTTTGAACTCACTGACCGATAGTTCGAAGTTAACGATCTCCCCAAGGGTATTAGCGAAGTTCATGAAGCGAAGTTCGTGAGTAAATGAAGTAAATAGTTCCTTAAATGAAATAAATATTTATTTAAATCACATAAAGATTTATTTAAATCAAATAAATATTTATTGAAATCAAATAAATATTTATTGAAATCAAATAAACGGTGGCCGTCAGATAAATTATTTTTCTGGGTATGCAGGGTATCGAATTAAAGGAGGAGAAAACTAAGATACGACGATGGCTCGACTTTGGTGGGTTTTAATGTGCCGATCACTGTGCAGATTCGACTCGCGCGGGTGAAGGTGCTCGAGAGCCGGATTGGTATAGTTTATTTATCCGGCGAGTGAGAACGGCACACGGTGAGACGGAGAAAGAGAAAAATCTAGAACGGTGAAAATCTCATCGTTCCATTCCGGCTATCCTAGGCGAAACTAGTCCGCTTCTCTACGTCGCTGATCGCGAGCTATAGATAAACTCCATACCGCGCGGCTTTAATTTTAAGGCTACTGACATGCGTTCGCAAAACGGAAGAGTATGCAATGGTGAAAGATTCTGAAAGTATCGCAGATATGGATTTTATGTATAATGTGGGTCAATATGGGTCTGAAAATCTAAACGTCCCATTTTGCGCCGCACCCGCCCCCCCCCCCCCCCCCCCCCCCCCCCGCCCCCCCGCCCCCTTCGGGAAATTCGATAATTATTAGAAAAGGATTCAACGATCCGGAAGTATGTTAGCCGTGAGAATACGTTCGTAAGATTCGTCGTTTTGGCATGCCGAAAGGTCTATCGGATAATAATAGAGAGATTCTCGTCGGAGTCGCGATTATTTATAGATCGCAAGCACGCATGCTCGCGCTGTACGGAAGAGGTGTTAAGTACATAAGTAGTTTAATGTCAAGGACGTGCATATATGTTACCGTTGATTTCATAAAAATATAATCATTGAGATTCATCGGGTAAAAATAAGAAAAAATGTAAGAGACGAATGACGAAAATCCGCATATTGTCTGGGCTTAGTCATCCGAAGCGAAAGTTGTGGCACGACAAAAAAAATCGACAGACTGTTGTCTCTAGGTCAGATGCAAAGTAGTTGCACGCATGCTCGGGTTGTCCGAAAGAGTTGTACTTAGTAGTTTAATGTCAAGGTCGTGCATATATGTTACCGTTCATTTCATAAAAATATAATCATTGAGATTCATCGGGTAAAAATAAGAAAAAATGTAAAAGACGAATGATGAAAATCCGCATATTGTATGGGCTTAGTCATCCGAAGCGAAAGTTGTGTCACGAAAAATTCGACAGTCTGTTGTCTCTCGATCAGATGCAAAGTAGTTGCACGCATGCTCGGGCTCTCCGGAAGAGTTGTACTTAACAGTTTAATGTCAAGGACGTACATATATGTAACCATTATTTGGATATAATATAATCATTGATATTCATCTGTTAAAAACAAAAAAAAATATATAAAAGACGAATGAGGGAAATCCGCATATTCTCAGGGCTTAGTCATGCGAAGCGAAAACTGGGTCACGACAAAAAAAATCGACAATCTGTTGTCTCTCGATCAGATGCAAAGTAGTTGCACGCATGCTCGGGCTCTCCGGAAGAATTCTGCTTAGTAGTTTAATGTCAAGGACGTATATATATGTTACCATTAATTCGATAAAATATATTCACTGATATTTATCGATTAAAAACAACAAAAAAATATAAAAGACGAATGAGGAAAACCCGCATATTTTCAGGGCTTAATCATGCGAAGCGAAAGTTGTGTCACGAAAAAAAAAATCATAAAAAACATTCGACAGTCCGTCGTCCCTCGGTTAGACACGAAGTGGTTGCACGCACGAAAAATTTTGTTTCACTTTCTAACATCCGGCTATTCGGTACGCACGTAATAAATATTCAATGTTATTCTTCGGCGTTGACTCACAGAGAAAGTTACGGAGTGTGACGCCCGTAGAATATTAATTCATCTCCGGCCTTTCGACGAACTAGAGCAGTTCAAATTAGCTCTATTTTTTTCCCCTACTGAAATCGTATCGTTATTTCGTTGCAGCGAAAAAACTGCCGCAGGATGTCAATCCGAAGGGTGTATTTGCCTGCAACGAGCTCGATCTCAAGGAAGTTCAGGTTTACGGATTCGACTACGATTACACACTGGCTTGTTACAAGCCATCCCTGGACTATCTCCTGTACAATCTCGGACGGGACATGCTCATAAAAAAGTACAAGGTAAAATTAGCAATTGTTAAAAAAAAGAAAAAAATATTGAAATTTTATTGAATTGAAAAATTGAAATTTTATTGAATTGAGAAATTGAAATTTTATTGAATCAAAAAATTGAAATTTTATTGAATTGAGAAATTGAAATTTTATTGAATCAAAAAATTGAAATTTTATTGCATCAAAAAATTGAAATTTTATTGCATCAAAAAATTGAAATTTTATTGAATTGAAAAATTGAAATTTTATTGAATTGAAAAATTGAAATTTTGTTGAATTGAAAAATTGAAATTTTATTGAATTGAAAAATTGAAATTGTACTGAATTGAAAAATTGAGATTTTATTGAATTGAAAAATAAAAATTTAAATCGCGCGAAAGCCTCGCGCGTGGCGCGAGAAAAAGAAATAAGCGAAAAAGATGTATTCGTAAAGCGTATCGTCCGCACGCGAGTCCGTTCGATGTAACGTTGCGAGGCACGGAGAAATCTGTTTCACAGACCGCGAGCCTGCGCGTTCTTTAAACTATGGGCCAACGACTCACATCGTGCGAATCTCCTGCACTCCCAGTATCCCCAGGGAATAGGAAACCTCGAGTACAGAGAGGACTTCGCCGTTCGTGGGCTCCACTACGACATCGAGAAGGGACTGCTCCTGAAGCTCGATGGATTTCTCCAGATTCAATTGGGCGCGGTTTATCGTGGTCTTCATCCCGTTCCGGACGAGGAAGTCCTCAGACTGTACAAGAATCGAATAATACCGATCTCCTATGTCGAGGCACCGCACAGACACAACCAGGTGAGTTTATCTTGAGAAAAGAAAATGTTAAATCCTCATCGAATTTTCATGTTATTATTTATCGAGACGCTTCCCGTCTCGAATTCAACTTTCGACCGATAAAAAGATAAACTTTTTATCGGCAGACCGACGTTTGAGGAACAAAATGAGCCGTTGTATATTAAGATCGGGTAAAAAATAAGCACTATTCTTTAAAAAAAACTCAACGAAAATTTATCGTCATGGAAATTTGCTCTTATCAGTTTAGGTCCTTGCAAAAACATCGTTATCAATAGTTTTCTTGATTGATGACCCATGCAGTAATACTCATCAACCTCCGTTACTGTTTATAAATCTACTACATTTTGGATACACAATTGTGAAAATTAAGCACTCGCATGCAGAAAAAAAAATTTATTTGACGGCCACCGTTTATTAAGATTAAGTAAAATATTTATTTGATTAAAATAAATATTTATTTAAATCAAATAAATATTTTACTTAATCTTAATAAACGGTGGCCGTCAAATACATTTTTTTTTCTGGGTGCGTTTGACTAGTGTTCCGTACGGTAGCCACCTTGAATAACATTCATTGAATCAAAGAATTCTTTTCCTTTATCTGGGCGCACGCATTTAAAAAATATCGACGTGATCATCATTTCCAAACGCTACATCTTTTGTTGATATGTACACGTAAAAAGAACGAATGCTTGAAACCGGCAAACGCGGCTTGTTTCACACGAGGATCAACAGAGCGTGGCCAAACGGACTATTCTTATAAATTTTTTGCGAAACAAAAAAACGGATCGCTCGAATAAAAAATATAAAAATCACCTCAAGCATTCTTTTCTCAGAGTGATATTTCTCTGCACGTCCTGATCCACGTGTTTTTCTTTTGCCATTTTGCCCTCCCCCCCACTTGCGATGCACCCTGACGGAACGAAAAATAAAATTACAGAAGGTGAGTGGTTGTGTGCAAACGACATATTAACCGCATGAAATTTCGTCGCCACGGGCTGACGGATGAAATAAAAAGATTTCCCATTAAAGGACGGACCGAACCGATTGAAGATGGTGCAACTTGCCGACCTCTTCTCCGTACCGGAAATGGCGCTACTGTGCAACGTGACCGAGTACTTCATGCGCAACCACATTGATTATCATCCCGAGATACTCTTCAGAGACGTTAAGGTTCGTTCTGCCCTCGATTCATTGATCGCTCTCAATTACATATGCTAGAAATGCATTCCATATGCTATGAAAACGGAATTTTCGAAAAAATAGCATACGGTAAAAGTGGTGAATATGGCCCACCTCGATTAACACGTAAATCAATGATATATGGACCGGGCCATATTCACAACACTGTAAAAAAATTTTGTTTGAAAATTAATGAACAGTATTGGAAGCTTTTTTACAGAAACCGTATGTGAAATTTGAAACACATGTGCGTTGCAATTT
>JAPYZD010015717.1:0-12763 GCA_030522725.1 Ichneumoninae sp. B BG-2022a
TTCAATTTTTCAATTTTTCAATTTTTCAATTTTTCAATTTTTCAATTTTTCAATTTTTCAATTTTTCAATTTTTCAATTTTTCAATTTTTCAATTTTTCGATTCTTAGATTCTTAGATCTTTAGATTTTTAGGTCCATAGATTAAATTTTTTTTTATGTTTGCAGTCATTCTATAAATGCGTCGTTATTATTGGTTATTATTAGGAAAAACATAGGTGGCCTTTACAGCGGCGTAGAGCGGGCAGTATTTGCCAGTCGATATCCCAAATTTCGTCCACACTGAACGATATTAAGGTTTTCCGTTAGGTGGCCGGTGTATGGCCACGCTTCCCTGGTTTCCATGGTAAAAAGAGGGTACCAGACTGCAGCGTGTTGCTCTTGAACACACATCAGTGGGTTAGACCCCGACGGACATCGAAAGATTTTTTCTTAGCCCCCAGAAATAAAAAAAAATCCATAGAAAAAAAGAAAAAAATATATATATATATCCCAAAGACTCATCAGGCCGTGTGATACGTCTGGCAAACACAATTTTAAAGCTGCCGCTTCTTCACTTATGGCCCGGCCTCTCGTGTTTCTATACCCGAATAGGGGATCGTCTTTCATCGGTGCTTTCCGTCCTCGTCTGCCTGCGCTAGAGACAATATTTTACTTATATAAATATCCACATATATATATAAAATGATAAGTAACTTTCGAGCATTGATTTTTCACATTGACGTTATTTCGAAGTCCGTCGGCCCTAAAAACAATATGAAAAAAATAAGAAAAATAAAAAATTACTTCCGTCGATTGACGAAGATCCGCACCACGTATATTTGGCACATTTACATCTCTACCACTCATGACTCTGCCAGAAAACATATCTCCTCAAACATCTCTAACATATTACAACTCTACCGTATTAGAACTCTACCAAAATCGCTACCAGAAACTAAAAAAAACCTCTACCGGACTTGAAATAAAACTCTACCGGAATTGACATAAAACTCTACCGGAATTGAAATAAAACTCTACCGGAATACAAGGCTAGACGGAAGCGTTGCATTCCGGTAGAGTTGTTTTTAATTTCTGATAGAGATTGTGGTAGAGTTCTAATACGGTAGAGTTGCAATATGCTAGAGATGCTTTCTGGTAGAGTTATGAGTGGTAAAGATGTAAATGTGCCCGTATATTTTAGAGACGAAAACGAATCATAGACGATCTCGTGGAACGGAAACCGGCGACGACAGTGATTAACACTCATACACACATATATATGTATATAAATGTTAACTAACTTTCGACCATTGATAAAAAAAATTGACGTTACTTCGAAGTCCGTAGTCGCTAAAAAAAATACTAAAAAAGCCAGAAAAATAAAAAATGACTTCGATTGACGAAGATCCGCACCGCGTATATTTTAGAGACGAAAACGACATACACACATATATATGTATATAAATGTTAACTAACTTTCGATCACTGATTTTAAAAAATGACTTTACTTCGAAGTCCGCAGTCGCTAAAAAAAATACTAAAAAAGCCAGAAAAATAAAAAATGACTTCGATTGACGAAGATCCGCACCGCGTATATTTTAGAGACGAAAACGAATCATATTTTAGAGACGAAAACGAATCATAGACGATCTCGTGGAGCGGAAACCGGCGAGGACGGTGAGGAAGAACCGAGGGAGAGAGAGCGAGAGGCGAGGCGATAAAGCACGTCGGATAATTAATTTTATAGCTACTCAATTTCCGAGGGATTCCGCTACCGGAGAGTCGGACCCCTCGGAGCCCCCCAAGAGCGAGGGGGAGGGCCCATTTTCGTTAGTCGCGCCAGCGGCAAAAAAAGACGAGCGGAGAGTCGAATGAAGAATAAGAAGGAAACGACGAGAGAGGAGACTCCCCTGGCGCGATTCTCTCTCTCCGGAGGCAGCCCCCGAAGATCCCGTGAGAGGGAACGAGGAGGATGTCCATTCTTCGAGACGATGAGAGAGTGTAATATATAAGCTGTATGGACGACGATAGCGGCGGATGAGTTTGCCGACGAGGAGTGTATCGGTGGGAAGAAGAAGAAGAAGATGATGAAGAAGAAGAAGAAGAGAAGAATATTCAGTTCATGATGAGGCCCCGCCACAGATTTATGACCGGCACCAGAGGCAACTTGAGCGAGATTATTTACTCCTATTTTTTTTTCTCTTTTTTTTTTTTTTAGCATATCCTCTCGGCTTGTTCTGCTCGCAGAGGGAAAGGAACGTCCCGGCAGCCCCGGGACCGATTTCCGCGCGACCATCGCTTCGGCTACTACTGTGGGCACTCAGCTTATTGCAACAACAAAAAATTGCACGTCTGCAAACAGGTACAGAGAGATCAACGGGCCGTGCACTCGCGGAAAGCGCCACGCGTCCCGTCCTCGGGGTTGCGTCCTTGGTCGCTGACGAGGGGCGAAGACACACTGGCGGTCACAATTTTGGGAGGCGAGGAAACTGGTGAACTTGCATCGGCGATGAGTTATTGGCAGGATTGGTTGCTCTAAAAAAATCTGGATGTGATGCACCGGAAAGGAGCAATCGATAATCCGTTTTTGTCCCCAGATTTATAGACCATCGACGGTTTTTTTTTTTTGGAAAATATTCTCGATACTAATTGTCGGTTCGTTCACTTTCGAGTAAACGAGGTGATTAAAAAAGAAATTCTTAAAGAATCCCCAAATGTTTTAGAACATTTTCGAAAATCGTAAGCACTTTACGAGAAATCCTAAAAGAATCCCCAGATATTTTAGAACATTTTCGACAATCGTAAGTACTTGTCAAAAATATTCTTAACAAAATCTCCAAGTATTTTAAAACATTTTCGACAATCGTAACCACTTTCCGAAAAATTCTTAAAAGGTTCCAGATATCTGAGACAATTTTCGGAAATCGTAAGCGCTTCCCAACAAATTCTAAAAAATGTCCAAGTACTTTAGAAAATGTTCGAAAAATGGTAAGCTCTTCCCAACGAATTCTAAAAAAAAATCCAAAAAAATTCAATTCTTTAAGAAATTCTTAAAGAATCTCCAAATATTTTAGAACATTTTCGAAAATCGTGAGCACTTTACGAGAAATCCTAAAAAAATCACCAGATATTTTAGAACATTTTAGACAATCGTAAGTACTTGCTGAAAAAATCCTAAAAAAATCTCCAAATATTTTACAACAAATTCGACAATCGTAACCACTTTCCGAAAAATTCTTAAAAAGTTCCCAGATATCTGAGACAATTTTCGGAAATCGTAAGCACTTCCCAAAAAATTCTAAAAAAATGTACGAGTAAATGTTCGAAAATCGGAAGTTCTCCCCGATTTTCGAAAATTTTCGAAAATCCTGAGCACTTCCCGAAACGCATATCAACACTTTTCTGCGCCCCTGGAATCATTTGACACGAAGCGTCTCGTGTGTGAGAATAATCTTGACGGACTATCGAATCTCTCAAGGAGGTTTTTCTCTTTCATTCTCGCTTTCCGTCGTCCTCGTTCAATATTATGCGTGCGTGTCTGCGTGTGCGTACGTACATCGGGAGAGCCGACGCGAGTGAGTTCCCCATTCACGAAGAAGGGGAGTCCTTTTCTGCGCGCTCGGACGGACGAGCGGACGGACGGTTACATAACTCTGGCAGGCATTGTGTTCTCCAGCTCGCTCGCTCTTGTACTTATAAAGCATCGCTCGCATGACGTGCCTTCGTCTTAGAGCAGGGGCAGGGGAGGGGGGGGGGACTTAGAAATTTCGTACATAGGACAGTAAATGGGGTATCATGTTCAGTCTTCGAGGCTTAAGGACTTTTGTTTGGCGTGGGAGGCTGCGCGAGTATTGCACTGGCCGCCGAGGCTGTGTCCCGAATCTGCCGGGTCTCTCGGGCACCTGATCCATTCTAGCCTAACCCCCGATTTTTATTCTCCCTCTCCGACTCCCTTTTACCACTTGAGAGAGTTTTTTTTTTCGTTTCCTCATAGTGGAGGCTTTGTTTAAGTGAAAAAAAAAATTGTAAACGAGATTATAGCGTGTTTTGAAAGTGTCCAAATAGTTGGGAAATAACATTAAGAATATGTCTGGATGGATGTCTGTGTGTGCATCGGGCAGAGTTGCAAAAATGTAAATGTCAATGAGTCAGAGACACTTAGATTCCTGAGATCAGGACTGCGTTGTTTTAGACGACTTTGCGAATTACACGAAATAGTCCCAGCTGGTCGGAAAATTGAATGGAAAAAGGTCTGGATGGATGTCTGTCTGTGAATCGGGCAGACTTGTAAAAATGTAAAAGTTAATATCTCAGGGACACTTTGATCCCTGAGATCAGGTGTACGTTGATTTACCCGATTTTGCGAATGACGCAAAATCGTCGCAGATGGTCGGAAAATTGAATTGGAAAAGAAATGTCTGGATGGATATCTGTGTGTGCATCGACCGGACGTGCAAAATTGTAAAAGTCAAAAACTTATGGACTTTGATCCCTGAGATTTGGACTGCGTTGTTTAACCCGATTTAGCGAATGACCCAAAATAGTCCGAGACGGACGGAAAATCGAATATGGGAAAAAAAATGTCTGGATGGATGTCTGAATGTGCATCGGGCAGACTTGCAAAAAACTTTAAGTCGATAACTCATTTTGGTCCCTGCAATCAGGACTGCGTTGTTTTACCCGATTTTGTGAATGACTCAAAATAGTCCCATTGGTCGGAACGTTGAACGTGGAAAAGAATGTCCGGACGGATGCCTGTGTGTGTATTGGTCAGACTTTCAAAAATGTAAAAGTCAATAACTCAGGGACACCTTAATCCCTGAGAATAGAATTACGTAGTTTTGCTGACTTTGCGAATGACCCAAAATGGTCCCCAATGATCGGAAAATCGAGTTCAGAAAAAAAAAATGTCTGGATGGATTTCTCGACGGGTATATCGGGCAGACTTGCAAAATCGAAAGATCAATAACTAAGGAACACGCTGATCCATCGAAAAAAAAAAAACCAGCTACGCGGAGATTAAGTTTCCGTTATTGTATCCTACTTTGCAACTAAACGAAAATGACAAGAAATCTATGGAAAAATTAAAAAATTTTCGTAATATTAAAAATAGTTCGCCGGATAGGGAATATTTCTCGCGATCTAATATTCAATTTCCGTAAAAATGTTGTCGGACATTCCTGCCGTGCTGGAAGAAATTATCTACGCACAAGGCAGTAATAGCTGTCGGGGTGTAAGTGCGTGCCTGAATGATGATGGCTATTGCGTGGCCGGGGCAACGGAAGACCCATAGGCGGTTTTCGATTAAAATTTGATCTAAGGCGATGTTTTCGGGACGGTGAGAGCTCCCGGTATCTCGATTGGGTCCCATATATATGTCTATATATATATATTTTTATTTGTATTTTTATACGTATATATGTATATATCAAAATACAGAGTAACGCACTGCCGGAGACCGCGAACAGCGCAGTTTTAGCAACCGGGGGAAATATACGCTCTTGGCACTTTTGCTGGCCGCAAATGGGATAAAAAACATTGGTGGAGAGTGAAGTGAAAAAAAAAAAAAAAAAAAAAATGTTGGGCCCTCGCTACCGTCGTGCCGGACGCGTGATCAGGTGAGCTCCGCTACAGGCGGCCACTGGACTGAACGGCTTCTGATTCTGGTGTGGATCCGGAGCGCGTGATCGCTTACAACCCTGCACACTGCACTTGATTGTCTCCCTCGGCCCCCTTTCTCCGATGCGCTCTCGTATAAATTAGGTAGTGTGGGCCCTTTCGGAATGAAACCCCCGAATTGGACCTTCGCCGGGATTAAAAATTCTTACTCGCTTCGTGCACAAAATAAAAATAATAATAATTATAATAAAAATAAATAAAATAATTGAACAAAGGTACGAAATGAAGTTTAGTTCCTTATTTTGCCTTGCCGTCGTTAACAAAACCTTTACGAAAAAACGTCCGTCGATAAACTTTTAAAAAAGGTGTATAAGAGTTACAATTTTCGATATTTTGCCTAAAAAAAAGAACAGAACTTAAAAAAAAACAATATTTCGAAGCTCCGAAGACTGCCTCCAGTCTTCCCACAATCAATACGTCTCGATCGTGCAAGATAACGAAAGAAATAAACAAATAAAAAAGTAATTAATAAAAGAGTACGATGAAGAGTTACAATTTTCGATATTCCGCCTAAAAAAACAGTAATGTTAAAAAGAAAATGTTTCTGAGCTCCGAAGCCCGTCTCCAGTTTTTCCACCATGAATACATCTCGATCGCGCAAGACATCCAATAGATAACTAAATAAAAAAGTAAAAAAGTAAGTAAAAAAAACCGTACGCCGAAGAGTTACAATTTTCGATATTTTGCCCAAAGAAAAAAAATAACACAACTTAAAAAAACATTTCGAAGCTCCGAAGTCCGTCTCCAGTCTTCCCACAATCAATACGTCTCGATCGCGCAAAGATAAACAAAAAAATAACTAAATAAAAACCCAAGTAAAAAAAAAAAAAAAAAAAAAAACAAAAAAAGAGCCGACTGGAAGTAACTGTGCCCGATCTGCGGTTGGCCAAGAGAGCCGAGCGGTCAGAGTGTAGAGATCTCGGGATCGCCTCAGAACTTGGCTCGTTCCTCCGGGCCGCGACTGTGCGCCGAGAGAGTACAAAGAAGAGACGGAGATGCCGCTCGGCCGATGATAATGATGATGATGATGAAGACGAAGTATAAGGCGGAAGACCGGGAGCGAACGAGGAGAGGAGAGACGATCGCCCCCCTCGCGTATGCGCGGTGATGATCGGTAAGCAAGGAGGAAAACAGAAGAACGCGAGCGATACAGCGACGGCAGAAGGAGGAAGACGAAGGGCGGAGGAGGAGGGAGGAGGTGGCGGGGGGAGGGGGGGGGGTCGGCCGCAGAGAGTGGTCCAGGGATGAGGTCGGAGGGGCAGGAGGAATACAGGATGCTGTGCCGTCACGGTACACTAGCCCGCGGACTTGAATCTCAGCCCTCCGGCTAGCGAGACGTCTTCGTCATTCACTCGCTCTTCGCCTCGCCAGCCTCTCCCCTTACAATATTTCTCTGTACACAAAGTCTCACGTATAATCGTTCGTTAATGTAGCGATCCCGTGGGCGAGCCGTAAAAATTTTTCCTCCCCGGCCGAGGATCCTGATTACGCTCTAACGGCAAAAAGGATTGAGGGATTAGGGCGAAAAAAAGAAAAGACACGCACATAGGGAGTGGCGAGTTTGCGTGTGAAAAAAAAGGGTAAAGCTGTGTCGTAAACGAGGGTAAAAATTGGCTTCCGCTAACCCTTCCGCTACCTGGCGCGGGCCGAGCGAGGAGCGGTCCCGCAGGTCGAAGGAGACGGACTTCGAGGGCCGGCTTACTCCCCCGGTGTATTTACGGGAACTGGAAAGCGGTCGAGCTGTGAATGGGACAGTCGACGATGTTTTACAACATTTCGTCGCTCCGACCGCCCGAGAAAAATCCTTCGTGGCTTCTCGACCGTTTCGCAGTGTCGATGTGTTTTCTGTGTCTTCCGCACACTTTTGCCCGATTACCGCAACTGCCGTGAAGGGTTAAAGGCTCTGCACGGGCCGCGGCATTGGGACTGTAAAATTCACGGGCGTATTATCGAGGCTTAGTTGTTTCTTTCTAATTTTTTGTCTTTTTTTTTTTTTGGCGGGGACTGAAGTGTGTTTGGAGACCAGGACGGAACAGGAAT
Organism: Ichneumoninae sp. B BG-2022a; assembly: GCA_030522725.1. Taxonomy (NCBI): domain Eukaryota; kingdom Metazoa; phylum Arthropoda; class Insecta; order Hymenoptera; family Ichneumonidae; species Ichneumoninae sp. B BG-2022a. The sequence goes on from JAPYZD010015717.1 coordinate 7,699, forward strand.
GTCCTGTTATCCTTTACTGCCGGGCCAACTTACTGCCTTTCCAACCCTTTGACTCGCGGCCCGCGGATTTGCTCCCTTCGTACCTCTTTAATCCTCTGACGCTGCTGCTTATGCTTTTTTTTTATGCTTTTTTTTTTGTTTGTACAATTTTTATTTCACCTTGCGCGCGCTTGTGCCGGCACCTCTCGGCCCTCGACGAACGGGGGACTCTTTTTGGGGAGGACAAACACCGCTGGTTTTCTCTTAGATGCGACAACGGTGTACATGTACTTAGCCCTTTTTCCGCGTCGAAGAAGTGGGGAAGAAAGTGCACATTGAGGTACCTTAGAGATTTTTTTTTCAGAATTCTTGCAAACATTTTTCAGAATTTGATCAGAATTTGATCAGAACTTTTTTCAGAACTTTTTCAGAACTTTTTCAGAACTTTTTCAGAACTTTTTCAGAACTTTTTCAGAACTTTTTCAGAACTTTTTCAGAACTTTTTCAGAACAGAACTTTTTCAGAACTTTTTCAGAACTTTTTCAGAACTTTTTCAGAACTTTTTCAGAACTTTTTCAGAACTTTTTCAGAAATTTTTCAAAAATTGTTCAGAACTTTTTCAGAACTTTTAAAAAAATTGTTCAGAACTTTTTCAGAACTTTTTCAAAAATTGTTCAGAACTTTTGCATCGCCATTTTGTTAATGTTTAGACCGTCTGAATACGCGGTCTGGGAAACTCTGAGTCCTCCAGTTGGACAAGTAGTTTTAATTAAAACAACCATGTGGTTTTTTGTAATCAATTTTTCCTCTCTACATCAATGAAGTACCTTTATACCTTTATAACATATTCCAGAACATCTTCCAGAATTGTTATTCCCATTATCATTTTTCTGATCTTTATCCATTTTACCCATTATACCAATTTCATTATAATAATTATTATTCAAGCCGTTTAAAGACTGCTAATAGGCACACTCCAGGCCCTTGCCCTTGAGGCCTTTGAAGTGAATATTACACATTCCCCTCAGCGTGTCAAAATAAACAATTCGAGTGTCGTTCACTTCTGAACGAATGTCGATTCGACGGCTATAAAAAAATAAATAAATTTTAAAAAATGAAGGAATCGTGACTCACCTGAGGGCACATCTTGCACTGGTACTTCCTCGGTGGATGAGAGTGAGGTCCTCCGAGATGAGGATTGAGATGGGAAGGATGAGACGGTTTGACGGTCAGGGGTTGCGGGACGACGAGTAAACTCGCCGGCGGACTTCCGCTGCTGCTACCCCCGGCTCCTCGGTACTGTTCCTCTCCTGAAAAAATAACACCCACGTGAAAAAAAAGTCACGAATAATCGATCAATTGATTGACGAAATTGACTCGAATTTATCGGAAAAAATAAGTTTGATCCGAAGACTCGGCAGCGCGCGCTCGCACGCTCGATAACATTGTAGAAACTGAATAGATCATTAATTTAAACGAGAGCGCGCAATTAAAAGAGTGGTGGAAAATATAATTAGATCGGTCCGTGATTTTCCCGGTTGCCTTCGCGTGACGGAATGCTCGACGCCAGCGCGTGGAAGGCGTGTTCGTCCTTGCAACCTGCCGCCTAAGATCCTTGCCCTTTGCACACACGATGTTGCGCTACCGACTGTTTTTTATTTTTTTTTTTTTTTTTATTGAGATCGGACGGAGCGCGCAACGCTCTATGAATCTTCCCGTCGATTTACCTTTCACGCAGGTCCTTTCAATCCGGACCGGACGGTAATAATTTCCATATCTATCGACTCGGCCCAATCGATTTCGCAATAAAATTTTCATCTTACGCCAGGAGAAATTAAATTTTTAGCGGAATTTGCGGCAATCCATCTATTATGGGAGAGATTTGCGAGGTTTAGCGGGAGATTAGTTATGAAAATTATTATAATAATTCTAATATATTTGAATTGTATTATTATTGGCTAAAATAATAATTATATATAATAATTATTTTTATAATTTTCATAACTAATTGTTATTATTACATATATGTAAAAATAATAATATTTATAATTATAAAAATCTTCTTATCGATTTCCCTCGTGCAGATCCTTTCAATTGCGGTCCAAACCCGACGATAATAATTTCCATATCTATTGACTCGGCCCAATCGATTTCCCAATAAAATGTTCATCTTACGCCAGGAGAAATTAAATTTTTAGTGGAATTTGCGGCAATCCATCCTTTATGGAAGAGATTTGCGACATTTAGCGGGAGATTAGTTATGAAAATTATTATGATAATTCTAATATATTTAAATTGTATTATTATATTGTAATAATAATATTTATAATTATAAAAATCTTCTTATCGATTTCCCTCTCGCGCAGATCCTTTCAATTGCGGTCCAAACCCGACGATAATAATTTCCATATCTATCCACTCGGCCCAATCGATCTCACAAGAAAATTTTCATCTTACGCCAGTATAGATATTAAATTTTTAGTGGATTAACGTCATTCCGTCCATCACGCGAGATTTTCCATATTTACCGGACAATTAGTTATGAAAATTATGATATGTTTCAATCTTATTATTATTATTGCAAATAATAATAATAATAATAATATAACGATCGAAATCTTCGCGTCGGTTTCCTTTTCAAGTAGGTCCTTTAAATTGCGCTCTGAACCCGACGATAATAATTTCCATATCTACCGACTCAGCCCAATCGATCTCGCAGTAACATTTTAATCTTACGCCAGCAGAACTTAATTTTTTAGTGAAATTCAGCAGTCCATCCATCAGGCGCGGAATATGCGAAGTTAGTTAAGAACCTTACTACAATAATGATTATTATGAATAAAAATAATTATTTATATAATGATAATAATATTCATTATATTATAATAAAAAATATAATAATGTACAGGGTGACCCATTTTAATCTTACTCCAAAAATTATGAACTTAATAAAAAAAATGTTCCTACAAAAGTTGTTAATTTTGATCCGACAACTTTTTTAGTGACAAAGTAATGTCATGTTTCCATTTTAAAAAAATGTAGGCCATCTTAGCGCCGCCATTTTGAATTGTGGTACAAAAAAAATTTTTTTTTGAACGTCCCCCTTCGAACCCTAAAACTTTTATTGAACTCAATTTTTTATCGGAGACGTATTTTTCGCGATAAATTAGGTGTAAGATTAAAATGGGACACCCTGTACAATAAATATATAACTAAAAATGATTATAAAATATATTAAAATATGGTTTTCGTGCTTGGTCGACGCGATAGTGAGCATCAGTGTGCAATTATAGAATGTGCTGGAGGCTGCACAGAGTGCAATGCTTGACCGTGCACTGTTGGCTTAGACTGGCCACTCTGTGTTCGTACTCTCGTATTCGTGATTATATTAATACATGTTTTCTTGGACTTTGCATACATTCGAGGTTGGCCTCTGTGCGCTAAAGTATCCGCTCTTGCTGGAGTACGAGAGAAGATAGATTCATCCGGTGGTAGGCAGTGTTCTCGAGTGCTCAGCATCGTCTCTCTCTCGAGGCTACGCAGGCATTATACACCAGCGTACGGTTCTTAACTCCGTGTCGCGGAATTTCACATACACGGCGCGCCGTCAGCCTCTCTCTTCGCTCCTCTCGATTACTCTCCGCTCTACGAAAGAACGGGAGAATTAATGACGACTGACGTCACGTATGCCGGCACCGTGAATTTATATATTTACGAGCTCGTTCTGTTTCTCTATTTTTTTTTTTATTTTTTTTATATTCGTATAGAATTCCATTCGGCAACAGGTTCAATCAAGGCCTGCTCTTCCTATCGGTTTTGCCCGATGACGCATTTTTGTTTTGCGGAAGAAACTTTATTTTCGTACATTTTTTGTTTCTTTTTTTTTGGCTTTCATCTCCATTCGATGGAAATGTTCCAAATCATCGGAATCGATTTGATAAAAATTCATTTTTTTTTTTTGAAAATGAATAACATAAATCATTATTATCGATTTGTGCAAACGTTCGAGACCGAGCGAACTGATCACGCAAATTTAATTTATACACGCGTACAAAATTTCATGAGATTGGGGAATTGGGAAGATGAGATTGAGAGATTGGGAAATAAAAAAAAAAAATTGTATGTATTTGCGAATAAACTAAAATCACGGTCGCCGAAAATTTTGTTGCGGTTGTCAAAAAAACAAAAAAATAAGTATACGTCCCTTGGCTCGAGCACATAGGATCGCGTCCGGCTGACAAACTCGTCGCGCTTCCTCTGATGGCCGTGGGAACTTGACAATTATTTCCATTGTTCGACGCAAGTGTGGTGAACACATAAGTAGAATTATAGAATTGTGTGTGTTTTGTGGTTTTGTTAATCTTCTTTTCAACTGCGTCATTCGTCGAGTGCGCCTAACGCGTTTGACTAATAATGTCCGCGTTACGATTAGGTGAACAATTTGCCTATGCAAGTCGTAAGTTCGCCCGCAGCGAGATTAAACCGTGCATTTTAGAAACGAAATTTCCCTCCCGTAAAGTCGACCTTCGATTACGGTTTTTGTTCAAATCCAGTTTTTACTCGAAAAGAAAAAATGAGGAAACGAGATACATGTATCATTAAGCTAGTACGAGTGCGCGATCGATTATGAGACATGTCGTTCAATTTTTTTTATGCTGTGACTTATAAAAAATATACATTTTTTTACATGTGTATATGCCGCTTCCTTTCATTAATATTATTAAATTATACTGAATGATTTATATTAATGATATAAAATATTGTATATTTTATATCATTAATAGTTACATTTTTGTTGAAAAAAAATTTACATACAAATGTTCAACTTTTATTTTTAATAATAATAATCCGCCGGATTATCGATTTGAAACGAAAGTTAAAAAAAAATGTATCTCGAACACACGCTGGCCTTTGTTCCCGCAATGCACCTTCCGACATTGGGTTTTGTATTTTAACTATCCGACCATAAAAAACATTAATTGTTTTAAATAATAATAATTTATCATTAACAATTATATTAATAATATAATATATTTATCAGCTACATTTTCATTTAATAAAATATTACATACAAATTTACAATTTT